>SJYG01000833.1:639962-651107 GCA_006410535.1 Litocranius walleri | reverse complement strand
GCGGGGCCTGCGCGGGGCTGGGCGGGGCCGGGCTCGGGGCGCGCGCGCGCGGGGGCTTCTCGACGGCGGGCGGGGACGAGCGTCCGGTCAGTGGCGCGTCGGAGCCGGTGTCACCTGCGGGAGGAGCCGGCGTGAGCGCGGGGCGGCACGACACCCCCCGCCTAGGCAGGAAGCGGGGGTCACGCCCCAGGCCCAAGGCGGGTGCGAGGCCCGGAGGCGAAGCTGCGGGAAGAAGACGGGCGCCTGCTTGAGGCGGCGAGCCGGGCCTCGGGGACCCCTCCCTGCCCCGCCCGCTGCACTGCCCTCCGAGTGAGGGTGTCTGACGAGCCCGCTTCCTCCGGGCTTTCCGGGGCCGCGGGCCTTGAGGGAGAAAAGTTCGTGCACCTCGGTGCCACGGTCCCCGAGCCGGCGCTCTCCTAACCGACAGCCCGGAACAGGCGACCCTCACACAGCGGGACCCCCACACAGCGGGACCCCCACACCCTCACACAGCGGGACCCCCACACCCTCACACAGCGGGACCCTCACACAGCGGGACCCCCACACCCTCACACAGCGGGACCCCCACACCCTCACACAGCGGGACCCCCACACCCTCACACAGCGGGACCCTCACACCCTCACACAGCGGGACCCTCACACAGCGGGACCGCCACACCCTCACTCAGGGGGACCCTCACTCAGCGGGACCCCCACACCCTCACACAGCGGGACCCCCACACCCTCACACAGCGGGACCCCCACACCCTCACACAGCGGGACCCTCACACCCTCACACAGCGGGACCCTCACACAGCGGGACCGCCACACCCTCACTCAGGGGGACCCTCACTCAGCGGGACCCCCACACCCTCACTCAGGGGGACCCTCACTCAGCGGGACCCTCACACCCTCACTCAGGGGGACCCTCACTCAGCGGGACCCCCACACCCTCACTCAGGGGGACCCTCACTCAGCGGGACCCCCACACCCTCACTCAGGGGGACCCTCACTCAGCGGGACCCTCACACCCTCACACAGCGGGACCCCCACACCCTCACACAGCGGGACCCCCACACCCTCACACAGCGGGACCCTCACACCCTCACACAGCGGGACCCTCACACAGCGGGACCGCCACACCCTCACTCAGGGGGACCCTCACTCAGCGGGACCCCCACACCCTCACTCAGGGGGACCCTCACTCAGCGGGACCCCCACACCCTCACTCAGGGGGACCCTCACTCAGCGGGACCCTCACACCCTCACACAGCGGGACCCCCACACCCTCACACAGCGGGACCCCCACACCCTCACACAGCGGGACCCCCACACCCTCACACAGCGGGACCCTCACACCCTCACACAGCGGGACCCTCACACAGCGGGACCGCCACACCCTCACTCAGGGGGACCCTCACTCAGCGGGACCCCCACACCCTCACTCAGGGGGACCCTCACTCAGCGGGACCCTCACACCCTCACACAGCGGGACCCCCACACCCTCACACAGCGGGACCCCCACACCCTCACACAGCGGGACCCTCACACCCTCACACAGCGGGACCCTCACACAGCGGGACCCCCACACCCTCACACAGCGGGACCCCCACACCCTCACACAGCGGGACCCTCACACCCTCACACAGCGGGACCCTCACACAGCGGGACCCCCACACCCTCACACAGCGGGACCCCCACACCCTCACACAGCGGGACCCTCACACCCTCACTCAGCGGGACCCTCACACAGCGGGACCCCCACACCCTCACACAGCGGGACCCCCACACCCTCACACAGCGGGACCCCCACACCCTCACACAGCGGGACCCTCACACCCTCACACAGCGGGACCCTCACACAGCGGGACCCCCACACCCTCACACAGCGGGACCCCCACACCCTCACACAGCGGGACCCCCACACCCTCACACAGCGGGACCCCCACACCCTCACACAGCGGGACCCCCACACCCTCACACAGCGGGACCCCCACACCCTCACACAGCGGGACCCCCACACCCTCACACAGCGGGACCCCCACACCCTCACACAGCGGGACCCCCACACCCTCACACAGCGGGACCCCCACACCCTCACACAGCGGGACCCCCACACCCTCACACAGCGGGACCCCCACACCCTCACACAGCGGGACCCCCACACCCTCACACAGCGGGACCCCCACACCCTCACACAGCGGGACCCTCACTCAGCGGGGACGCCCGGCCCCGCTCGCGGGGGAAGCAGGAAATCAGAAGCGCCTGAAGAAAGAAGCGCGGCTGGAAGAGAGGCTGGGGCTGAGAGCAGAGTGAGCGGAGGCGGCGGCGGCGCGCGCGACGCGCGGGGCTGAGGCGGCGCCGAGGGGCGCGGGACAGAGCGGGGCCGGCGGGCAGTTACATGTGCGTGGACTCGGGCGGGGCGGCGGGCGGCTGCTCCTCGGGGCCGTCGGCCAGCAGGAACGAGTCCACGGACTTGCCGCTGAGGCGGAAGGGCGCCAGGCGGTGGAAGTCGCCGGGGGAGTGGGGGATCTGCAGGCGGGCCCTCTGGGAGGGCGCCACCGCCTCCCCGGGACACAGCCAGGGCGGCACCCCAGGGGGGATGCCCGGGCCCTCCTCCGGGGAAAACGCGGGGTTGTCAATTCCTAGGAGAGAGGGCGGCGGGCGTCAGCGTCCCTCGCTCGGGAAGGGCAGAGAGCGAGGCAGCGGCCCTGGGCCAGACAGCGGCGCGTCCTCGGCCGCACGGAGGGCCACCCGGAAGGCCGCGGGCCTCTGCGGTCCAGGCCCTGCGCCGGCCCTGGCCCTCCTCCCTCAGCGGAGGCCCCGCCTGTGCCCGCCGGGAGCCGCGCTCCACCGCCTGCGCCCCCCGCCCGCGACCGCCGGCGGGGAGCGGAGGGGGCCGGGCCCCTCACCTGAGGGGGAGTCTGTCGCTGTGTCCTGCCCGATGTTTGCCAGGAACTCGATCCCGCCGCTCATCTCATCATCGTAGGTGGGGGCTTCCTCAGTGTCCGAGAGTTCCAAATCTGGTGACAGGGAAGGCACAGCGTCAGGGGACAGGCTGGAAGCGCAGATGACCTCGTCTGAGCCCTTGACCAACTGCCCCCGCCCCACCCTGGGTCCTCATGTCTGCCGCCCCCACTTAGCAGCCTCTGGGCAGCTCAGCGGACCGCGGCGCCCACCTGGCCACACCAGGATAGGGCTGGGCAGAGAGGACCACACTGGGTCTTCGGGAGGAATGGGAAGCCCAGGTCGCAGCCCTGCCCCCAGAGCGGCTGCAGCCTGTGAGGAGGGCCCTGGTGCCGAGGGGGCGGGCTTCCTGGAAGTGCAGTTGTCTGCACCCGGCTGCCCTCAGGTTCCCCTTAGCTCCTGCTGACCAGCGTCCAGCCACGGCCCAGCTTACCTTTCTCCTTGATGGTGAAGTCCTGCAGGGAGCTCACCATCGGCAGTTTCCCGTTGGGAATGCTGCTGTTTCTCTGAGGAGCAGAAGGAAACCGCTCACAGCTCTGGGTCCTGCCTGATTCGCCTGTCCACCCCAGGGAGGCCTCTGCCTTGCCATCAGGGTGCCCCCTCGGTGGTGCCTGCCCAAGAGTGCCCTCTCACCCGCTTCTGGGCGCGCTCCCTCTTGAGTAGCTTAGCGGCCTTCTTGTGGGGGTTGATCCCCAGCTTGGCTGACTTGAAGGACTCCAGGCGCTTCCGCATGGTCCTGTGGAAGATCTCGGTGTCCTGCTTCTCGTCCTCATCCGCGGTCAGCCCGTGCCGGCTGTAGAGATGTTTGTACTGTGGTGGGGGAGGGGGTGGCGGTGGTTAGGGTTAGCTGGTTGTGCCCGCAGGGCCTGGGCTGCTCCCCCAGGCGTGACCTGCACGAAATAGGGACATGCTTTGCCCTGGGGCAGGATGGGCGGGGCGCCGGCTCTGGAGGGCGCACCCACCTCCTGCCGGGGCTTGTACAGGTACTGCTGCAGCGTGTGGTGGGTGATCATGTCCTCCGCATCCCGGATGCTCTGCCGCCGCTGCTCCAGGGACTGCATGTCCAGGCGCACGGCGCTGACATTCTCCCTCCTGCGGGGGCCCTGGTGAGCAAGTGGGCACAACCACCTGCCCTCCTGCCTGCACCCTTGGGGCCTGGGGTCATCCCGGTGAGACCTTCTCTGCCTCCAGTTTAAGACTGACCCCGCAGTGCGCCTGCCCCTCCAAAGCGCCAGCAGTGATACCCAGAACCACCCTGCACTGGCAGGGCAGAGGCTGGAGGCCTGGAATCTGTGAGCAGCACCCCAGTCTTTGGTGGTTGGGGAGGGGACACTCCTTAAGCGGGCTGCTGGGTCCTGGCTCACTGCCTCACTCCAGCCAGCCGACTGACACGACAGGTGACAGAAACCTCTGGCTCTGGCCCTGTTTCCCATGTGGGCAGCCCCAAGAGACCCACTGGTCATGCCTGTGGCTTGGTTGGGGAGCCTGGAGAGAGCTTGGCCCACAGCAGCTCTGAGGACCTACAGGAGGTAGGAGACAGAGGCCTCCACAGTGGAGGGGCGTGGGGTGCTGAAGTCCACGTTGACCATGTTGTCCGTGCTGGGAGAACGGATGAAAGCCAGGGACCCACGGCGCTCTCCCTGCGAGAGGAGGTGGCCTTGTCAGTAACTGGCCTGGCCCCAGGGAGCCCCACCCTGGGGTGCTGTGCACTGACCCCGAGGCACCTGGGAAAGCCAAGACCCCAGAAACCATGGTGGAGGCCCCGCTGGAGCTGGGAGGTTCACGGAGGCTTGTGCAAAGGACTTGGTGCCTCGAGGAGCGTGGGGAATCCCCACGGGATGGGAGAAGAGGCCCTGTCCCCACGGGGGCTCCAAACCAGCTGACCCAGTTTTCCCTAAACCCCAGCCTCCAGACTCAGGCGAAAACCAGGCAGAGCAGAGTCCACAGGCATGGAGGTCACACTGCTGAGTGAGGTGCCTTAGGAGAGCAACTGGCCCTCCAGGGAGAGGGTGGAGCTGGGGAGGGCAGCCAGCTGAGGGCCAACCTGCTATGGCAAAGCTGGTGCTGTGGGATTGATCACGGGCACAACCGCGGTGCAGAGGAGCCCACAGGCCTGTATCATAGGCACCAAGGTGGCAGGCGGCAGGGGGGAAGGGAGGCTGGTGCCCAGCTGGGAGCCTGTCACCAGTGGGGACCCGGGGCCATAGAGGGTCCCCAGGAGAAGATGCAGCCAGCAGGGGTCACCACACACCTTCCCAGCCCCAAGGAGGCAGCGAGGCCTCAAAAGCTCATTGTCAGAGGGGCCAGGATTCCTGCTCTGAACTTCCTCAGCTGGTCGGAGGTGCAGAAGACAGGCCTTGCGCCCATGGCCTCGCCCCGGCTGGAGCCTGGAGCTTGTGCTCACTGGGGTCTGTGACCTCAGACCCAGCACCGCAGAGCGGGAGCTGTGGTGAACCCCACTTTCAGGGTGCCTGAGGGCCCTTGAGCTCAGGTGAACTGCGGCTGGGGCAACAAGAAGACTGTGTCGCCCACNGGCCCTGGGCCAGACAGCGGCGCGTCCTCGGCCGCACGGAGGGCCACCCGGAAGGCCGCGGGCCTCTGCGGTCCAGGCCCTGCGCCGGCCCTGGCCCTCCTCCCTCAGCGGAGGCCCCGCCTGTGCCCGCCGGGAGCCGCGCTCCACCGCCTGCGCCCCCCGCCCGCGACCGCCGGCGGGGAGCGGAGGGGGCCGGGCCCCTCACCTGAGGGGGAGTCTGTCGCTGTGTCCTGCCCGATGTTTGCCAGGAACTCGATCCCGCCGCTCATCTCATCATCGTAGGTGGGGGCTTCCTCAGTGTCCGAGAGTTCCAAATCTGGTGACAGGGAAGGCACAGCGTCAGGGGACAGGCTGGAAGCGCAGATGACCTCGTCTGAGCCCTTGACCAACTGCCCCCGCCCCACCCTGGGTCCTCATGTCTGCCGCCCCCACTTAGCAGCCTCTGGGCAGCTCAGCGGACCGCGGCGCCCACCTGGCCACACCAGGATAGGGCTGGGCAGAGAGGACCACACTGGGTCTTCGGGAGGAATGGGAAGCCCAGGTCGCAGCCCTGCCCCCAGAGCGGCTGCAGCCTGTGAGGAGGGCCCTGGTGCCGAGGGGGCGGGCTTCCTGGAAGTGCAGTTGTCTGCACCCGGCTGCCCTCAGGTTCCCCTTAGCTCCTGCTGACCAGCGTCCAGCCACGGCCCAGCTTACCTTTCTCCTTGATGGTGAAGTCCTGCAGGGAGCTCACCATCGGCAGTTTCCCGTTGGGAATGCTGCTGTTTCTCTGAGGAGCAGAAGGAAACCGCTCACAGCTCTGGGTCCTGCCTGATTCGCCTGTCCACCCCAGGGAGGCCTCTGCCTTGCCATCAGGGTGCCCCCTCGGTGGTGCCTGCCCAAGAGTGCCCTCTCACCCGCTTCTGGGCGCGCTCCCTCTTGAGTAGCTTAGCGGCCTTCTTGTGGGGGTTGATCCCCAGCTTGGCTGACTTGAAGGACTCCAGGCGCTTCCGCATGGTCCTGTGGAAGATCTCGGTGTCCTGCTTCTCGTCCTCATCCGCGGTCAGCCCGTGCCGGCTGTAGAGATGTTTGTACTGTGGTGGGGGAGGGGGTGGCGGTGGTTAGGGTTAGCTGGTTGTGCCCGCAGGGCCTGGGCTGCTCCCCCAGGCGTGACCTGCACGAAATAGGGACATGCTTTGCCCTGGGGCAGGATGGGCGGGGCGCCGGCTCTGGAGGGCGCACCCACCTCCTGCCGGGGCTTGTACAGGTACTGCTGCAGCGTGTGGTGGGTGATCATGTCCTCCGCATCCCGGATGCTCTGCCGCCGCTGCTCCAGGGACTGCATGTCCAGGCGCACGGCGCTGACATTCTCCCTCCTGCGGGGGCCCTGGTGAGCAAGTGGGCACAACCACCTGCCCTCCTGCCTGCACCCTTGGGGCCTGGGGTCATCCCGGTGAGACCTTCTCTGCCTCCAGTTTAAGACTGACCCCGCAGTGCGCCTGCCCCTCCAAAGCGCCAGCAGTGATACCCAGAACCACCCTGCACTGGCAGGGCAGAGGCTGGAGGCCTGGAATCTGTGAGCAGCACCCCAGTCTTTGGTGGTTGGGGAGGGGACACTCCTTAAGCGGGCTGCTGGGTCCTGGCTCACTGCCTCACTCCAGCCAGCCGACTGACACGACAGGTGACAGAAACCTCTGGCTCTGGCCCTGTTTCCCATGTGGGCAGCCCCAAGAGACCCACTGGTCATGCCTGTGGCTTGGTTGGGGAGCCTGGAGAGAGCTTGGCCCACAGCAGCTCTGAGGACCTACAGGAGGTAGGAGACAGAGGCCTCCACAGTGGAGGGGCGTGGGGTGCTGAAGTCCACGTTGACCATGTTGTCCGTGCTGGGAGAACGGATGAAAGCCAGGGACCCACGGCGCTCTCCCTGCGAGAGGAGGTGGCCTTGTCAGTAACTGGCCTGGCCCCAGGGAGCCCCACCCTGGGGTGCTGTGCACTGACCCCGAGGCACCTGGGAAAGCCAAGACCCCAGAAACCATGGTGGAGGCCCCGCTGGAGCTGGGAGGTTCACGGAGGCTTGTGCAAAGGACTTGGTGCCTCGAGGAGCGTGGGGAATCCCCACGGGATGGGAGAAGAGGCCCTGTCCCCACGGGGGCTCCAAACCAGCTGACCCAGTTTTCCCTAAACCCCAGCCTCCAGACTCAGGCGAAAACCAGGCAGAGCAGAGTCCACAGGCATGGAGGTCACACTGCTGAGTGAGGTGCCTTAGGAGAGCAACTGGCCCTCCAGGGAGAGGGTGGAGCTGGGGAGGGCAGCCAGCTGAGGGCCAACCTGCTATGGCAAAGCTGGTGCTGTGGGATTGATCACGGGCACAACCGCGGTGCAGAGGAGCCCACAGGCCTGTATCATAGGCACCAAGGTGGCAGGCGGCAGGGGGGAAGGGAGGCTGGTGCCCAGCTGGGAGCCTGTCACCAGTGGGGACCCGGGGCCATAGAGGGTCCCCAGGAGAAGATGCAGCCAGCAGGGGTCACCACACACCTTCCCAGCCCCAAGGAGGCAGCGAGGCCTCAAAAGCTCATTGTCAGAGGGGCCAGGATTCCTGCTCTGAACTTCCTCAGCTGGTCGGAGGTGCAGAAGACAGGCCTTGCGCCCATGGCCTCGCCCCGGCTGGAGCCTGGAGCTTGTGCTCACTGGGGTCTGTGACCTCAGACCCAGCACCGCAGAGCGGGAGCTGTGGTGAACCCCACTTTCAGGGTGCCTGAGGGCCCTTGAGCTCAGGTGAACTGCGGCTGGGGCAACAAGAAGACTGTGTCGCCCACCAGCTGCCCCCACCCCTGCCCAGGCCTCAGGGTGCAAACCCCAGCACTGTCCACACACGGGTCTGTCTCACCTCTTCCCACCCTCCCCCCACACTCCGACAAAAGAGCAGATGAGACGACCAGTACCTCGGCCACATAGCTGATGGCATCCTTCAAGTTGAGCTCGTGGAAAACGTTCAGAATCCGATCTCGAGACTTCTGAGCTGACCTTCTCATGAGGATTTTGCTTAGGAATTTCCTATCAAAATTCGACCACCTGCGAGGACGGGTGGGTCAAACCAATAGTGGTCAGCGCTTGGCGGGGTCTGGGTGAAGCCCTGGGATGGAACCCTGGCAACATCCAGACTCATGATGGACACAGTGTTGTATCTGCTGGGTGGGATACTCAGTTTCTATTTACTGTGACAGCCACACAGGCAAGCTTTGAAGTGAAAGAGATGACCCTCCACATGCCGCTGAATGCTACCTCATGGCCCTGTGGCCGCTCTACCTTCCTGTCCCATGGCAGGGTCATGGTGTGTGCATGAAAATGAGATTAACCTTCTGTAATGCAGTCATGCAGATTTCCTCTGACTGCATAACCCTGTAGGAAGATGGGAGGACGCCGGGATTTAAAGGGAGAAAGGGGGTCGCAGGAGAAGTAGGAGGATTCTAGGAGGAGAGGGGCTTAAGGGGCTCCAGGGGCAGGAAGGCAGAAGGAGGGAGGGTCCCAGGAGAAGAAGCAGAGGTATTTAGGAGAAGGGGCTTGGGGGAATCCCAGGGGCAGGAGGGGAGAAGCGGGGACTTGAACAAGGTGGTGAGTGGCCCTGGATCCTCCGAGGGCAGTATTCTGAAGTCACTGGGGCTCAGTGGGGTTAGGGTCATGGTGGTGCCAGAAATTCGCTCTATCACCTGCAGATCCTACAGTCGCTGGTTAAAAAAGGGGACTAACAACTGAGATGAACGTGCCTCTGAATTTTCTTGTTTCAGTTTTTCAGGGGCCACTGCAGCCACTCACTTATCTCTCAGATAATTGTGTCCGATTTGCCCTGATATGTCCTCGATGGCCGAGAGGATGTGGTCGAAAGCCTTTGGAAGGAGAGGCAAGTGGGTCAGCGTCACCTGGACAGCCCCTTCCTCCTCCTCCCTCCTACCTCAGCCCTTCCCCCTACCCGGCCGTGCAGCTTCTCGTTGAGCTTGGGGTCTCGCTGTTCACTTCTCTTCACCTTCAGCCACTGCACCAGGGGCTTGATGGTCAGGCCCTGGAAGATAGGCACCCTGACCCTGAGGCTGGGACAGGCCTCACCCCAAACCCACACCCAACTGTGGCCCACTGATCCCGAGCCCACCTACCCCAACGGGGCAGAAGGGGCCACCCCTTGGCCAGGACCCAGGTGATCTGTGCCCATCTCCTGGCAGAGGAGGCCCTGCCACCTGCGGGTCACTCGACGTCCTTGGACGCCCCTGGCCAGCTCCTTAGAGTAGCCAAGAGCCAGGCAAAGCGGGGCTTTTTCCTTCCTGGTCAATGAAACATTAACTGGGGCTTTGTTAACCAGCAACGGCCAAGGAAGGAGGTTTCTAGGCCAAATCACGCTGCACCCTGTGGGGCCACATGAAAACCTACAAAACTGCGACTAGTTACTAAAATTATCAACCCAGTTAGGCCTGGCACCTGGGAGGATGAGGCCCCTCCACCACCCGTACCTGGAAGATGACGGTGAAGAAGATGACGATGATGGTGGTGCTGACAAACAGGTTCTTCTCTTTGACCTTGTTCTCGTCCAGGAGGACCACCAGGGCGTAAGCCACAGCTCCTCGGAGGCCGCCGTAGGACATGACCACCTGGTCTATGATCTCCAGCTGCACCATCCGGTACCGATTCAGAATCCAGGTCTGCAGGACGACCCCTGTGGGGTGCAGCATGCACTCAGCACTTGGGGGAGGTGCAGTCCCTGCCAGCACCCCCTGCAGCCGCCATAGGGGAGAAGTCACACTGGGAAGCTGCCTCCTCCCACGAGTGCAAGCGAGCAAGAGGCACCACTGTAGCCCCGCCCGCAGGTCCCTCGACCTCTTTGGAGCTCTCTGGGCCCCCGCCTGCCTCTGCACCCCCAAGCTGTGCTCCAGCTGCTCTGGAAATTCCTAGGTCTCAGTGTGACCACGTATGTGACTGCCCAGCAGCTCCAGGACAAGAGGCCACCCAACCACAGGGCCTCTGTTTCCCTGAGCCCTCAGTCCAGCAACTGCAGGCAGAGCAGGTGGGGGTCACCTGACTGCCTTCTCCCCTCCCCAGCCCTGGGTTAGCACTGGACACCAGGGACCAGTGACCAGGGCTGAGTGGGGCCGCAGGGGCTCCTGCCTCTCACGTGCCATGGTAACTGATGCTGTCCCCAAGTGACCACATCCAGAGTAAGTCAGTGGGAAGCCACATGGGTTCCCCTGGCTTCTGGAACTTTCCACTTGTACCTCAAGGTGGTCTTATTTCAGTGATGAGGCTATAAGACTGAGAAGGCCTGTCCCTTCACTGAGGGTGACTAATGTCCTGGCCAACCTTGGGTTCCCCAAGGTCTCTTGAACCTGTCATTCACTGTGCTGCAGGGCTGGGGTCCGGGAGACAATGTGTGCCACTGGTTCTGCAGACTCCCTGTGGCCAATCCCTGCTGTTGGCTGACTATGTCCCCTCACCCCTCTGTCACTCTCCATTATCCTCTCAGCCCCCCTCATCCCTCTCCCCCTCCATTGTCCCCCCATCCCATCACCCTCTCATCCCCCCATCCATCACCCTCCATCATCCCCATCCCATCACCCTCCATCATCCCCATACCCCTCCATCATCCCCTCATCCCATCACTTTCCATCATCCCCATACCCCTCCATCATCCCCTCATCCCATCACTT
>SJYG01000833.1:620368-638506 GCA_006410535.1 Litocranius walleri | reverse complement strand
CTCATCGTCCCCACCACCCCCATCACCCTCCTTCATCCCCTCATCTGCCTATCATCCTCATAATCCCCCCATCATTCCCCATTGTCCTTCCGTCACCCCCATGCTCCGCACACCCTCACCTATGGCCCTGTACACGGAGATGAAGAGCAGCGTCAGGAGCACGAAGGCTGTGTTCCACTTCCAGATGAGAGGGTCCACAGCTGAGATGCCCAGGAACATAAAGATGATGGTCTCGGCCCCACTGGCCAGCATCTTCATGGTGTAACGCACCGTGGTGGCCGACTGCTCTGAGATGTTGGCCTTCACGTACTTCTGACAGCAGATGCCACAGAAGGTGATGCTGCACGCGGGACAGCCCGCCATGAGCGCTCAGGCCAGGGCTCAGCTCCCACCAGACCCCGTGGGGCTCAAGCTTGTCTCTCAGAAGGCAGCACTTTGGGGTCCCTGCACCCTGGGCAAGCATCCCCCGCTACTCATCAGCACTCCTCTTTGTGAGTACAGGGCTCCTCCTAGGGGCTTGGTGCCCTGGGCTGGCTCCCCTGACACTGTCTGTGGGCCTCTGAGGGCCTGGGTCCCACACTGGAGGGGAGGGGGGCAGCTCTGAGGGTCAGAGCCCTGGGAAAGGCTGCGTGGGGGCAGAGCAGGCGCTGCAGCCCCTGGACAGCTCTACGAAGACGCCAACTCCTTAATTAAAAGACTAAATAGATCAAATTCTTCTCCCCCATAGCGAGTTCCTGCCCCGCCCGGGGAAGTGGCCAGGCCTCCACAGGGCAGGTCCGCCGGGCATGCGGGGGCTGGTGGGTGGCCGACCAGCGAGGAGGAACTCACGCCAGGATGGCCGACAGGGACAGCATCTCGGACGTGAGGTAGGACAGGTAGGAGAGGACAAACACGAAGCCAGGCTCGATGATGCGCACGTGCTTGGTGAAGCGTGTCACCAGGGAGAGCAGGAAGGCAAACACGATGCCCACCAGCGTGCCCCCCAGGCTCACCACGAAGAAGGACACTGCAAGGACAAGGAGTGCCGCTGGCCTCTGAGCAGCCCTCTGTGGCCACAGCGTGGGCGAGCTGGCCTGACTGCCTGACCATTCCCCATTGAGGTCCCGGGTGACCCCAGAGGCACCAGCAGCTCGGCAAACAAGAGGCTGATTCTCTCTGCAGACAGAGGCTCTGGCTCCACAGGGAGGGGAGAGCACTGGACCAAAGGAGGCCCGGCTATCCCACTGTGGGGGCAGCGCTGAGACCAGCAGCATTGGTGGGGGGTTGACAGCAAGGACCAGGCTCTGGGCTCCCAGGAATGCCATCTGTAACTGTCCCTGCCCAGAGGGATTACCAGGACCCCAGACACAGGATCCACGTCATCCCATGGGTCTGTGGGGGCAGTGATCCTCGCCATCCAGGGTGGCTGGGGCCTGGGAAACCAGATTAGTGTAACCTGCCGGGGAGGGCAGGGGCCTGTCACCAAGACTTTGAAATGGAAGCATGTTTCCTTGCACAGGCTGTGGGTTCCAGCCTGGCACAGATGCTGCCCCACGGGGTCCATGTTCCGGAGAAGACACTAGCGCTGGCTCCCCGCTGGAACACAACCCGTGAGCCACACACCTATTCCTTTCACACAATCCACACCGGTCACCTTGTCACCACCCAGCGTCACAAAAGATTCAAACACGTTGTACAGGACCTGCGGGGACACAGACAGACAGGACCCCGTCAGCCTGCGGTCAGCACTTACTCCCCGTCTTGGGCCCAGCCTGGTGAGACTTGGGCCAAGTGAGGAGACCATGGCAGCAATCTGAAGGGAAACTGAAAACCGCTGAGGCAAACTCATCTGGGGCAGTAATGTGGGATCTGGGCCGGGAGGACAGTCTGGGAGGAACAAGAACCCTCAGAGAAAACCTGGCCTTCCCCACCCTCAGTGAAGCAGGGCGGCCACAAAGCCAGCCTGCCGTGATGATCTTTAGTTTGCTTCCCAAGACACAACCAGAGTTTCATTTTCATCGACTTTGCCGTTATGTGGCCCCCGTCAGTGGAAACGCACCCCTGGCATCTTTGGCTATTGACATTTAAACCTCATCCTGCTATAAAGTGAAGTGAAGTCGCTCAGTCGTGTCTGACTCTTTGCGACCCCATGGACTGTAGCCTACCAGGCTCTTCTCTCCATGGGATTCTCCAGGCAAGAGTACTGGAGTGGGTTGCCATTTCCTTCTCCACATCCTGCTATGATGTGGCGATAAATGCCTAACACCTCATCCAAGGCTGCAGAGCTGTGTGGGAGGTGACCACTGTGCTCTGAGGGAAGCTCCTGAAGGATGCGCTGGCTCCACCTCCAGGGGAGGGGCCTGGGGGCGACCCAGGTTGGGTGGGGGGCTGTGGGGCCCTTGGGAAGAAACGTTTCTATGTCTCCGGGTCTGTGCTCTCCAGGGGGGAGAAGGCCCTCACGGGGCAGATCGCAAAGCTGTGTTTATGGAAGGAAATCTGGTGGTGGTGCTGCACGGGGACTGCGTGGGAGGGATGGCACAGCTGTGGAGGTTGGGGGAGCAGAGCACAGCACCCTGCTTCTCCCGCTTCCTCCTCTGTAAGGAAGACTAGCCTCACAGGTGCCAGGGAGGAGCTTCCTGGCTTGGGCAGAAGTTTACACATTTACAGGACATGGAGGGACTTTTAGAAGACTGGAAGCCCACTACGTCTGCGAACCTGCAGGGCTGAGGAGACCCCAGGCAGGTGCTCAGCCACACTGGTGACTGGCCCTCTGTGCTGCCCCTGGGACCACACTGCTCCAGAGCCCATGGCCGGTGTGGGGAGGATGGCCTCTGATATCCAGACGGGCTGCCCTTTTCTCTGGGCTACCCAGAGCCAACGAGGACCGCCAGCCCTCAGGCCGTGGGCACACTGGGCCTGGCTGAGTTCCCCTCCTCGATCCCTGCAACACTGTGATCACCCACAACTCCACAGTCAAGGGCAGACACCCGGCCTGCAGCCGAAGCTGGGATGCCAGCAGTGAGACCCTGGAGCAGGACCAGGAGGTGCATCCTGCTGGGCACTCACCACAGTGACAGCGTCATTGAGCAGAGACTCCCCGAAGACGATGATGAACAGCACCTCGTTGACATGCACCTCCTCAAACACGGCCAGCACGGCCACCGGGTCCACGGCGGCAATCAGGCTGCCGAACAGGAGGAAGTCCAGTAGCCCGATGTTCAGGTCTCCTGAAAGACGAGTGGGCCATCAGGGGGAGCCCTCCTTCCTGGAGGGCCAGTTGTCCCCGCGCCGGCCCTGCCAGGAAGGTCCCAGGGATGGGACTGTGGCTGCCGGACTGTGTGTTCTGGGACCCTCCCCCACTTCAGCCTTGCCCACCCGTGGGGCCTCTTGGTGGCCTGGGCTTTCTAGGTGCTGGGCTGCTGTGCCCAGATGCCCCCAGGACATCTGCTGCCTGGCCCACCTGTGGCCACCCAGGCTGACCCTTCCTTGGTGGTGTCCCCCAGCCTTGTTGGCAGACCTCAGAGCCAGGAGCGGGCTGACAGCAGAGACCAATCCCTGTCCACTGGCTGCAGGGCCGAGCTCCGGGTGTCCCCTGGGCACTGCCCTGCTCTATGACCTTGGCTGACACCCAGCCATGAGCACTCCATCCCAAGGACGGAGCACAGGCCTCAGACGGCTGTGGCCCCTCAGGGAGCCAAACCCCAGAACGTTCCCTTGGGTCTGGGGGCCAGAAGTGACCTTAGGCTGTCCCAACTACCTGAGGGCACCACCAGGGATGGCAATCTAACGTCACCTGCGTGGCCCCTGCGGCCCAGGTATTGGGGAGAACTTGCCGGGTGTGTTTGGCACCACGCCAGCCTTGGGGGGCTTCCAGGGCTGGGCTTGGGGATGGTGCCAGATGGCTGTGGGGACTTGAGGAAGCCCGCACTGTCCAGGGGTGAGGACAAAGTCCTAGGTGACTCCTGCAGATGGGGTGCCTTAGCCCTCAGTGTGTTTCTCAATGTGTCTTTGTCACTGTGATTTCAAAGGAGGTCGTGAGCCCCACTGGGGGGCTGGGGGTGCATGCTCTTCTGTCAGAGGGCCTGTCCCTTGTCTGATTCAGCTGGTGGAAGTGTTTGAGGCCGAAGCTGAGCCGAGACTGCTGCCCAGGGAGGTGCTAGCACCCCACCTCCCTCGTCGCCCCCGACACCAGGAGCTCAGCCCATGGAGCACAGAGGCACATGGGAACCAGGCTGAGTTCAGGGCCATGCCATCCAGCACGTATGCACGGCCTCAGTGAGCAGGGCCCCACCTGCTCATTTCCCGGGTGGATAATGACCGACTCCCAGGTGGGTGGGGTGCACCTCAGAGGTATGCCAGGGCTGAGGTTAGTAACCAGCTGGCAGGAAACATGGGCAGAGGAAGAGCCTCAGACACAGATCCCACGTGATGGAGGAGAGGCTTGCCCACCTTCTCCCTGCCGGATTGAATAGAAATGACACCCAGCCTTCTGCACAGGGGCAGGTTTATTTGGGCTCCAGTCTCTGGCAGAGGGCTCAGGTGTTGCCCTCTGCCAGAGGCTGCCTCCTCCTTCCCTGGGGTCTGAGTCTGGACCCGACCTCCCTGGCAAAGGGGAGGGACAGCAGCCGGCTCATTCCCAACACCCCACCCACTGGCCAACCTGGTCGGACCAGACTTCATTCCCAAGCAGGACACATGCCTCGGCCTGAAAATGGGCGTGGACTGGCTGTTGATGAATTGAAACCCAGGAGGGCTAAGTGGCCACTGGTGACGTCTCTGGATAACCCCTACACTCGCTCTCCTTTTAAGTCTGTTTTTTGTCTTGTGCTTTCTTAGATGCAGCTTCTGGGAGCCTACCCTGAGGACCCCCGGGACCCTCCAGGAGCCCCCACCCCCGGCCATGTGGTGGTGCCCACTCACCCATCAAGCCACTGAGGAAGACACCGTAGAGCGACAGCCCAGTGGTGGCCGCGTTCCACACAGTGCCAATGACTGCGTACAGCAGGATGGTGCCCAGGTTGCCAAAGAAGAGCCGGTTGGGCATGAAGTAGCCAGCATCCAGCACGATAGGCGGCAACAGGTAGAAGAAGAACACCGTGGGCGTGAGTGAGAAGGAGGCGATGTGGTCGGCCGCCAGGACGATGCCGCCCAGCACCAGGCCCAGCACGATGAGCAGGGCACTCTCAGGGACCACACTGGTGACCTTGTGGGACAGGTGGAAGCCTGCGGGGGGAGCAGAAGTCAGGGGGCCTGCCTGGCTCCACAGAGAGAACTTGAGCTCGGGAAACAAGGCCTTCGACCTGGGGCTGCGGCCACCTCCCTCCCACCCCTGGTCGTGCAGCTGAGAGGCCCTACCAGTCCAGCCGGCCCTGGGACACCCTCCTCAGAGGTCTCCTGTCTCCTGCTCAGAAAATGGCCCCCTTCCGCAGGGAGTCCCCATGGTACAGTCAGGCTGGAGGGGCTGCGTGGCTGCTTTGACAGAGGCCAGGTGAGCAGAGCCCCCACGCCCCAGGCCCCACAGACCCCCTCTGACCTCACCCCTCATGCTGTATCTGGTGCCCTGGACCCCCACCCTGCCTGAAGCCCCACGGTATCTGCATGGGAGTGCCCCAATGCAGGACGTCCCCCCTCCACTCCAGGAAGACAGCCTATAAGGCCAGGTGTTCCAGGGCACCCCAGCCACAATCACCCCCACCACAACAGTCGTATGCTTGAGGACAGCAGGACCCCAAAGGTCCGTCCACCAACAGTCAGCCCCCTCACCCATCAGCCCTGCCAGGACCTCAAGGGAGGTCCCACTACTGGGGCCACTTCTCCTTTGTTTTAAGACTCCAAGGAAAAAGTGGTAAGAATCCTGTGTTAAGTCTGATTTCAAAATAATTGGAATATTGACAGAAGAGATGGGTGTTTGAGATAGTTCTCTTTTTCACTCATGCTCAGATCATAAACTTCAAATTTTGACTTTAATTGAAAAAAGAAGGGAAAACCACTAGACTATTCAGGTATGACCTAAATCAAATCCCTTACAATTATACAGTGGAAGTGAGAAGTAGATTCAAGTGATTGGATCTGATAGACAGAGTGCCTGAAAAACTATGGATGGAGGTTTGTAACATTATACAAGAGACAGTGATCAAAACCATCCCCAAGAAAAAGAAATGCAAAAAGGCAAAATGGTTATGTGAGAAGGCCTTACAAATATCTCAGAAAAGAAGAGAAGTAAAAAGCAAGGAGAAAAGGAAAGATATACTGATTTGAATGCAGAGTTCCAAAGAATAGCAAGGAAAGATAAGAAAGCCTTCCTCAGTGATCAATGCAAAGAAATAGAGGAAAACAATAGAATACGAAAGACTAGAGATCTTGTCAAGAAAATTAGAGATACCAAGGGAACATTTCATGCAAAGATGGGCACAATAAAGGACAGAAATTGTATGGACCAAACAGATGCAAAAGATTAAGAAGAGGTGGCAAGAATACACAGAACTGTACAAAAAAGATCTTAATGACCTAGATAACCACAATGGTGTGATCACTCACCTAGAGCCAGACATCCTGGAGTGTGAAGTCAAGTGGGCCTTAAGAAGCATCACTATAAACAAAGCTCATGGAGGTAATGGAATTCCAGTTGAGCTATTTCAAATCCTAAAAGATGATGCTGTGAAAGTGCTGCAATCAATATGCCAGCAAATTTGGAAAACTCAGCAGTGGCCACAGCACTGGAAAAAGTCAATTTTCATTCCAATCCCAAAGAAAGGCAATGCCAAAGAATGTTCAAACTACCACACAATTGCATTCATTTCACTTGCTGGCAAAGTAATGCTCAAAATTCTCCAAGCTAGGCTTCAACAGTATATGAACAGAAAACTTCCAGATGTACAAGCTGGATTTAGAAAAGGCAGAGGAACCAGAGATCAAATTGTCAACATCCATCATAGAAAAAGCAAGAGAATTCCAGAAACCATCTACTTCTGCTTCATTGATTACACCAGAGCCTTTGATTGTGTGGATCACAACAAACTATTGTGGATCCCAACAAACAAAAATTCTTAAAGAGATGGGAATACCAGACCACCTTACCTACCTCTTGCAAAACCTGTATTTACATCAAGAAGCAACAGTTAGAACTGGCCACATGGAACAACAGACTGATTCAAAATTGGGAAAGGAGTACGTGGAGGCTGCATATTGTCACCCTGCTTATTTAAAATATATGCAGATTACATCATTCAAAATGCTAGGCTGGATGAATTGCAAGCTGGAATCAAGATTGCCAGCAGAAATCAATCACCTCAGAAATGCAGATGACACCACCCTCATGGAAGAAAGCAAAGAATAACTAGAGAGCCTCTTGATGAGGGTGAAAGAGGAGAGTGAAAAAGCCGGCTTAAAACTGAACATTTGAAAAACTAAATCATGGCATCTGGTCCCATCACTTCATGGCAAATAGATGGGGAAACAGTGGAAACAGGGACAGACTTTATTTTCTTGGGCTCCAAAATTACTGAGGTTGGTGACTGCAGCCATGAAATTAAAGAATGCTTGCTCCTTGGAAGGAAAGCTATGACAAACCTATGGAGTGTGTGAAAAAGCAAAGAGATTACTTTGCCTACAATGGTCCATTTAGTCAAAGCTATGGTTTTTCCAGTAGTCATGTATGGATGTGAGAGTTGGACCATAGAGAAGGCTGAGTGCCGAAGAATTAATGCTTTTGAACTTTGGTGTTGGAGAAGACTCTTGAGAGTCCCTTGGACAGCAAGGAGATTAAACCAGTCAATCCTAAAGGAAATCAAGCCTGGATATTCATTAGAAGGACTGATGCTGAAGCTAAAACTCCAATACTTTGGCCACCTTATAAGAAAAGCTGACTCATTGAAAAAGACCCTGATGCTGAGAAAGACTGAAGGCAGGAGGAGAAGGGGATGACAGAGGCTGAGATGATTGTTTGGCATCACTGACCAGTGGACATGAGCTTGAGTAAACTCCAGGAAATGGTGATGGAAAAGGAAGCCTGGTGTGCTACAGTCCATGAGGTGGCAAAGAGTTGGACATGACTGTGTGACTGGAAAACAAAGTTCTGTTTATTAAGAAGTCTTCTTTTGTATTCTAAGGATTGTCTCCTGAGGTGCGAGGACCCAGGAGCAGTGGGGTCAGGGAGGAGGTAGAGCACAGGGTGTGGTCCACGAGGTCCGGCCAGTAAACTGAGCCTAGCCCCCTGGGACCTGGGTTCCGATCCCAGAGCCCCATACCCTGTCCTCGGCCTGACTCCTCATTGGCGACCTGGGACATTTGGGGGCTAGATGCTGGCTCTCAGAAGGTCTGTCTCTCTTCCCCAGGACAGTCCTCTCTGGGTCTGGTTGAGGCTCAGTGGGGCAGGTGTGGGCCCTGCTCTGTAGCCCAGGGAGCCTCAGGTCTCAGCCAGTGGGGCAGAATGGGCCCTGAGGCCCTGAGGACCCGCCGGGTGCCCCCCAGGAGCCTGCAGGCCTCCTGGGCTCGGGCACCGTGGCAGCAGTGGGTCATTTGGATGGCAGGACAAGATCCCGCTTCTTCCTCTGATGGTTTTCACAGGGGTCCTGTGAGGGCAGCCACCCAGGAAGCCAGCGGTGGGGTCCTGCCTTCACGGACAATCTCAGAGGCCAGGAGGCTGGCGCCTCATTGTTTGTAGGGGACACGGTTCCCAGCCCACAGTGGGGCCGCCAGCTGCACGGCCCCAGGTGCCCACATGGGAGGCTGCCTGTGAGCTCGAGGTGGGGGGCCAGAGTGGGAGCCATGCTTCCTGGAAACCCTCCAGCCCCGCCCTGCCCATCAGCAGGAGGCCTGAGCTTGGCCTCCCTGAGGCCTGCAGGCTCTCAACCCCATGGAGGGCCCTCCGAGCCCAGCATGGGAGTGTCCCTGACGGGGAGACGGGCAGGAGCCCAGGCTTTGCCGCACCTGCTCCCTGCATGCACGTGCCCAGCTGGCTGCCCACTGCAGATGGAGGGACGTGTGTCTTCCTTCACGGCCTGCTCCCACGCCTCAACCTGGCCCAGAGCCCTCCCTGCAGGCCCCGGGCTCCACCTGGAGGCCAGGCTCAGTGGGCCTGGACCCAGGAGTCTGTGCTGGTCCCTCGGAGTGACGCCATCACAGGAAGGCCTGGGCTCTCGCCTGGCCTCCCAGGGGCTCACTGAGTCCACAGATGGCGGTGTGTCCTCTCTTCTCCCTCCTGCCGCTTGGTGTCTGGGAGCTGAGTTAGAAAGTCTGCCCAGATCCAGAACCACGGTGCGCCTGAGTCCCCTGCTTGCTGGGCTGCTGTGAAGCCACGCTTCTCCCAGGCTGCATATGGCCTCCACTCCTGCGCCTCAAAGGCCCCAACGAGCCCCGAGTAAGCTGCGTGGAGGGCCGCCCTGCCAGCCCCAGCTGCTGTTCCCAGAAACCTGTGCCTCCTGCCCTGGCCAGGCTCCTGGGGGCCACATCTGGTGACCACTGGTCGGGGCCTCCTCTGAAGAGGCCAGCACTGCAGGGTCACCAGGTCCAGAGCCAGATGTGGCCAGTGCCAGCCAACCCCGCATACCCCCTGCCGAGACAGCAGGCTGGTTTCAGCTCAGGCTCAGAGTTTGCTCTTCAGCCAAAGATCTCCCCAGAGTAGACATTCACGGTGGGTCTCAGGTCACAGTTGTCCCTGGCAGCTGTGGGGCCAGCAGGGCAGGAAGGTGCCAAGGAGCCAGGTGACCCTTCACGACGACAACAAAACTCTGCCCTTTGGGACTCGGAGTCCTAATCCTCTGCCACATTCCTGTATGGTTACTAGAAAACCTTAATAATTTGGACAAAGGGTGGATAAGTCACAGGCTGACCTCTGACCAGATGCTCCTGCTTGGAAGGAAGCCCTGAAAACCCACAGAAAAAGTGATCTGAACTTTTCACCCATTGAGAAAAAATACACACACACACATAGACATGCACACACACACTACACACATACATGTATACACAACACAGACACAGACACACATATACACGCGCACACACACACACATTGTGGACAGATGGGCCTGCTGTTCCAATTTCTGCGTCCGTCGGCACTGGATACGTGCCTCTGAGCAGGGCAGGGCCTGCTAAGCACTCATCCGTGTCCTGAACAGACACCCGCCTCACCTGCCCATGGCGGGGGGCACACCTGTCCCTCATCCTAGGCAGGTGAGAAAGGGCATCTCCCAGAGATTTAATCTGACTGTCTCATTGTGAGTGAGGCTGAGTGTCTGTTCTCATTTGGGAGACATTTCTTCCTGTTCTGTGACCCGTGTATCGTGGCCTTTGCTACTGTGTTACTGAGTTATCAGCCTTATCAACAGGCGGCTCTTCACGCACGTGCACGGGTGCATTTTCACTTTCAAAGGTCAGTTCAGTTTAGTTCAGTCACTCAGTCGTTTCTAACTCTTTGCAACCCCGTGGACCGCAGCACACCAGGCCTCCCTGTGCATAGCCAACTTCTGGAGCTTTCTCAGACTCATGCCCGTTGAGTGGTGATGCCATGCAACCGTCTCGTCCTCTGTCGTCCCCTTCTCTCCCTGCCTTCAGCCCTCCCCAGCGTCAGGGTCTTTTCCAGGGCGTATAGTTTGCTTCTAGGGCCTCACTGCGTTTGCTCTTCTCCAGTCTCTACCTTCGTCACTGTGACACTGTCTCAGTGTGAGCTCCTGCCCTACTGTGTCTATGATGTCAAAACCCGCGGGACCTTTCCCGTTTCTTGCTGACGTTTTTCTCCGGGGGAGCCCTCAATGCCCTGCTCCCGCCCCCACTCCGTCACGTGGCTCTGTCTGCTCCACTGTCCCCAGGAGTGGGAGGCCGCCCTGAGGCAGGCTTGCCGCCACGCGGTCCACAGGCTGTGCCTGGAGCTAGCGATCGGGGCAGGCAGGGCTATCCCTCCCCGTGGTCTGAGGGCTCCGGCACCTGATTGGCCCTTGGTTCCCAGTTGGTCTTTCTGGTCTTGGGGGAGGGGGAAGCAACAGTCTGTGGGGTGGGTGTGGGGCTCCTGTTCTCTGTCCCTGCCTGTAGCTCTGGGTCTCTGCATGATGGGAATTCCTTTCGAGCAATTCTCCGACACAGCAGTCAGGGTGCGGGTGGCTCTCCCCTTCTCCCGTGACCACCAGACGGCAATCTGCATGGTAATGAGCTAATTAAGCTGAAGACTTGATTGATTTTAAATGGCAATTTGTGAGTGGCTCAGCCATTAAGCCCATAATGGGCATTTTAGGAGCTAGTGGGCCAAGCTCCAAGCGCCCTGGGCAGGCACACCTGCTGTGGCCAGCCCAGAGATGCTGTCCACCCGCCAGGAGGGCGGTCGCTCCCTGTGGGGTCATGTCCCCAAGGGCCAGACCCTCCCTTCAGCCTTGGCCTGAGTGTGGTTAGGACAGACACTCCTGCCACAGCTTCCGTGAGATGACTGTGGTGACCGGCAGCCAGAGCACCTGCTGGGCCCTCTCCTTCCAGCCTCTGAGGCCCCAGGTGGCTGGGTCTCCTGGGGAAGGCGGGAGGATGGTGTGGGAGTCGCGGGATCACCACTTGCTCCTCTCTGCCGCCTCCCAGCACCCTGGTTTGCAGTGGGGGGACCTGAGTGGGGCCTGGTGGCCAAGGGCCCAATCAGCCTCCTAGCCTTTGTCTCCTTTACTCTGAAGACAGAAGGGCCCACAAAGGAAGTCAGAGCAGTGACCTTGGTGCCTGGAGCCGCAGCACTGCGCAGTCTCCACATCCAGCACCCCAGAGCCTGGGCCACGGACCCAGTGCCGTGAACAAAGAAGGCCCTTGTCCCAGGGGAGTGCCCTGGGAAGCGAGTGTCGGGGGCAGCCTTCCCCATCAGAGCCGAGTTTGCCAGGAAGCCCACTGGCTGGGAGGACAGAGACTGCCCGAGGTTTTTCCAGGACTCAAGCACCTCGTGTGTCAAGGGCCAACACCAGGCCCGAGTGTGCATCCACTGTGGGGCCAAGGCCAGGTCGAGACCCACAGGCTGCCTCATGGGCAGAAGCTACAGGGGTGGCCAGAACCACGCAGAGCACTGGTGCACGAGGGAGATAGGATGGCTCTCTGTGCAGGACAGACTGGGGGCCTCGTGGAGGCCGGTCCCCAGGAACTGAGTGAGGCTGGCCTGGGGCAGCCCAGCCTTCCACAGGGACCTCCCAGCCCACAGGTCACTGACAGCGGAGGCCTGGCGAGTTACAGCTAATTGAGCTCAGCCACGCGATGGTCACAGCATGGGACATGTGCCTCAACCTGTAATTACAACCCTCGGACTGATGTTAAAGGTCAGAGGCACCCGCGCCAACCAGCCATTCTGGAGGGGCCCCGAGTAGGGCAGGCGCTGGGAAGTTACTGCCAACCATCTTCACACCCCCTTGGAACATGGCCTGGGACCTTGGGCCTGGGTTCAGGCTGTCAGAGGCCACCCCCCACCCCCGGGATCTCTCAGCAGATTCAGCTGAGTCCACGCAATGCAGAGGCACGGTAAATCCCTTGGTTTTACTTTAACGTGTACGTCCAGACCTGCTTCAGAGCAGCCAAACAGTGCAACACTTCCAGAGAAAAGGGTGGGAGGCCTGGGGCTCCGCCTGCTCCAGGAGACAAGCGGGTCCACGTGGGACCTGGGATGTCACACACTCAGGCAAAAACACACAGACACACACAGGACACAGAGACACACACGGGGACACACAGTAATGGGACACACAGACACACTCAGGGACACCCAGCTAAGCACCCAGGGACACACAGACACACTCAGGGACACCCAGACATAGGGACAGCCAGCAAGCACCCAGAGACACACAGACACACTCAGGGACACCCAGACATAGGGACACCCAGATAAGCACCCAGAGACACACAAACACACTCAGGGACACCCAGACATGCACACAGGGACACTCAGACACAAGGACACCCAGACATATACACAGGGACACCCCACACACACATGCTGTGACCCAAACCCACACAGGCCCCAGTTCTGACTCTCCAGTCCTCTCTACAGCCATGCTGTGGTCTCCCTGGGGCCCCTTCCCAGACAGACATTGGCCCAAGGACCCTCATTCTGTTTTTAGAGGCATCCATCCAGATGCCATCCCCTACAGGGCAGGCAGCAGCCACTTGGCAGTGTGACTGATGATGTCACATATAATTATCCACACTCAGAATCAGTTCAGCTGCTCAGTCATGTTGGACTCTTTGCGACCCCATGGAATGCAGCATGGCAGGCCTCCCTGTCCATCACCAACTCCCAGAGTTTGCTCAAACTCATGTCCATTGAGCTGGTGATGCCATCCAACCATTTCATCCTCTGTCGTCCCCTTCTCCTCCTGCCCTCAATCTTTCCCAGCATCAGGGTCTTTTTCAATGAGTCAGTTCTTTGCATCAGGTGGCCAGAGTATTGGAGTTTCAGCTTCAACACCAGTCCTTCCAATGAATATTCAGGACTGATCTCCTTTAGGATTGACTGGTTGGATCCCCTTGCAGTGCAAAGGACTCTCTTCTCCAGCACCATATTAAAAGTAATAAAAGTGTTTTCAAATGAAGTCATGCGTGAGCAGCCTCGTCCCCACCCACAGGTGGGTCTGCAGCCACCAGCCCCTCTCCACAAGCTGCACCTTCTCCCCGAGAGCCTCCTCACCAGTCTTCCGTGTCAGTCTGCTCTACGAGCTCCACATACAGAGGCGCACGTTTAAGCTCTGCTTCCACATGATTTCACGACTGGCTCTGAGTTAGAGTCTGTGACAGCTACACCTCGTGGCACCAGTGGAGTTGCTCCCACTGTCCCAGCAAAGGAGCCGCTGTCGGGGGTTGTCCAGCCACCTGTCCCCTGGGTAATGACCATGAGGTCTGGAATGAACACCAACAACACTGAAGAGAGCCAAAGGCAGAAACCAGAGAGACCAACACTGAGGAAGAGACCAACACGAACCGATTTCCGAGTTTCCTTATGGCCACTTTCCAAAGGGCAGGTCTTCCAGGGGCCATGCAGAGTAGCCAACACTCAAACAGAAGCCTAAGCCTGACTGGATTGGAAAATTAGAGCTCAGGGCGACCACAGTGACTGGAGAGGGAGGAGCAGGTCCCAGGAAGGAGAGAGCTTGACAGGCCAAACCCCAAGTTCTGTATGAACTCTTGAAATACAGAGTATCTGGCTGACCCTTGAATCACACACAAGAGGCAGGTCCTGAGATGCCTGCAGAAGCTAAAAATCCAGAGGTTTCAGCTATTGTCACCACAGGGAGACACACTTGGAGTTTCAGCCCAGTCTTGGCAAAACAGCAGCGACCAACAGCAACCACAAAAATCAGTGATAACAGAATAGTCTCTACAATGCTTCAGTCACAGTGTCCCGGAAACAGTGCAAAATTACTAGACATGTGAAGAAACAGGAAAACAGGACCCACAGACCAGTGGAGACCTCAAGGTGACCCAGATGTTGCTAAATCCTTGTAGCAGACAAGGATTTAAAAAGCTATTGCAACCATGCTCGAGGATGTAAAGGAAAATATGTTTGTAATGAATTAACAAAGAGTCAATCTCAGCAGTGGAATAGAATAGGATTTGACTTTTTTCTTTTCTTTTTTCCTAAGAGCCAGATAGTAAATTGTTTAGGTTTGTGGGCTATACATTCTGATTTTCAATTACTGTTTGCCACTGTAGCACAAAAATAGCCATGACTGACATGCATGAACAGACAGACAGCACTGTGCTCCAATAAGACTTTATTTACAAAAACAGCCAGCCAGCCCATGGGCATAATCTGCTGGCCTTTGAAATAGAATATATCTAAAAGAACCAAACTGGAACTCTAGAACTGAAAAATTCAATATCTGATACAAAAATAGTCAACGGATAAGCTTGACAGCAAATAGAGACAGCAATAGAAATTCCCCGAAGTACAAAGAAAAAGATAAAAAGCGGACAGAGCCTCAGTGGTGTGTGATGACAATAGAAGATGCAGTGTATGTGAAGCTGGAGCCCTAGAAAGAGGAGAGGGGCATGGGGTAGAGAAATGTGAAGAAATGGCGATCAAGAGCGTCCCTGATTTGGTGAAAAATATAGACTTAGAGACTTGATAAATACTTCAGATTAGATGATGTCTACTGATCTGTCTGCCAGTGAAGCTGGAGCAGGTGTGAGAAAAAATAGGGTGCAGGCAGGTAAGCTGGAGGGGCCGGGGCCTCAGAAGGGGTGGCTGAGGAGCTGCTCTGGCTGGGCCCCGAGTGGGGAGCCATGGCAGAGGCCCAGGCACAGACGGACCATGCAGAGTCACAGGGCGTGCTTGCTGGAGCCGCTGGTGATCAGGCCACTGGGACCTCACTCCACAAAAGGATTCACTGAACACGAGCTATGACAGGCAGACACCAGCAAAAACAGCCAAGGCAGGAAGAAGTAAGGTTTCCATCAGGGTCACACAGACCCCAGCACCACACAAACCCTCTCTCTGCCGGAGATGTAAAAAGGGCCCAGAAAGGCATGCACTCAGTGACTCTGCTATTATAGAATGAGGAAGCTGGAGGCTGGTGGCCCTGGAGGCCAAACAAACCAGAAAAGGCATTTTTCAAAGTTCTAAGGTTCAAGAACAGAAAGCTAATTACATCACAGGGAGCCATCACGGGAGGAGACAAGCCAGCCTCAGTGGGGCTGGTGGCTGGCTCAGAGAATGAGGGTGACAATCAGATTTGCCTTGAAGTCCACTAGAGCCAGGACACAGGACGCTTCACTTTGCTGGGGGCAGGGGTGGTGGTGCTGGGCTTGGAGAATCGGCAAACAGACTTCCTGTAGGGGAGCAGGATCACATCTCATTGCCCTTTACTGTCTGAGCCACCAGGGAAGCCCTCCGTCGACCTTTATACTTTCATGTGAAAAATGTCAGCAAGGTGTTTTCTCCAAGGATGTGTTTTCTGCAGATAAAGTGTGTGGTCAATGTTCCAGGGTGTCATAAACCAGGCCTGCCATTCACGTGGTGGCCCTGTTGCTGCAGCAGCTGCTATCAGGGTGCTCCCAGCATGGCCCCCAAAGCCAGGACTTTGTCATGGGCCACTGCCCGGAGCCAGAGCAGCAGGGAGCTGTGGGACTATCGATTTCTGATATGGACACTGTGCTGCAGAGGGCAAAGGGTTCCCAAGGCGAGGAGGCCATCAGAGGACCCCACATGGGCACCAGGTCGTGAGAGAAGCTGGAATGGGAAGCTGGTTCTCATCCCTGGAGGAGAACAGTACTGCCCACACCCTCACTGGGACCACTCTGCACCCTCGGCATGCAGCTGCCCCAGAACCCTTCCCTGGATGCTGCCCGCCCCCCACCCCTCCCCCCCCCGGGCCCCCCGACCCCCCCGCCCCCCCCCCCCCCCCCCCTCCCCCAACCCTTCCCCCCTGGGGTCCCCAGGACCCCCATGGCCCCCACCCACCACTGCTGGCCCCCAGGGGCCCCATGGCCCCCCCTGCTGGGGCTGCTCAATGGAGCCCCACCTGTCCGAGGGATCAAGAGTCAGGGTTTCTGCACATTCGAGTGCTTTCTGTTCTGAGGTCACTAGCACATTACTGTTTTATCCCTTGTAGGGATATCGAATGAGGATAAGGCTAGACCTTTCTGGGTGGCCATAAAGATGAAAGTCAGATTCCTGCAAGGAAGGTGGATTAAATGCTTCTTTCCCAAGCCAGGAAAAAATAAAAGGGCGATGGTGTCATTTATTCTCTTTATTCTTAGATTTTTGGCAGGGCCAGCAGGAAGGAAGGACCTGAAAATGCTGGCATCCCAGCTTTTGACCCACGCAGCCCACTGGGCCCCGTGAGGTCTGGCCACCTGCGGGCAAGGACAGCCCACTGGCCACTGCTGAGGGTGGAGATGGGAGGTCTGGGGCCCAAAAGCCAGTGGCCGGATCATGTGAGGAAACCTGCAGGAAAAGGAGCTGCAACCTTGACAAAAAGTGCGTTCAGCGATTACAAACCTTTTGTTAAATGTGACTGGAGTAGAAACTGAAGACTCAACTGAGGAGCTGGAATATGAAGGTAGAGTCCTCTCAGAAGGCAGAGGACAGAGACAGAGGCACAGCACAGTGGAGGAAATTCAAGAGGAGAAGGCGTAGGCATTCTCTCAGGGGAGCGGCAGGGAGGCTGCCGCGGCTCTGGGTGACCTTCCCCCAGGGGCCCCGCACTGAGAGACAGACACGTGCCCCTGAAGCGCACTATCGCTGGGGAGCAGGGGTCCCCAGCGTGAACCCCGTGGGTCACAGGCCGCTGGGGGTGCTCAGTGTCACTTCCACTGCACAGGCAGGCCCTGAGCAATGTGAGAGTGGACAATGAGTCCACACAAAGGGGGCTCCCCAAGGCGGAAGGCATGGAGTGCCAGGTGAGGCACCAGTGGAGGGCAGAGGCTGAGGGCAGAGGCTGCTGGCAGGTGCTGGCCCTGCAGAAGGGGCAAAGCAGCCAGCAGGGGGCTGGAGGCCGGCAGCCTGGGTGGGGGAGGGGGGGCATAAATAGGACATTCAGTGTCAGTTCAGAGGAAACCGCACCGCCGACCCAGGACAGCACCAGCTTCAGGAAAATGGATGGGCCCACAGGGGCCAGAACAGCGTGCGTGCTGTCCCCACGGCCACCTTCTGTGTCCCCAAGCGCGCGGGCTGAAGTCTATGCCGCAGGCCTCCCGGGGACGGAGCGGTGGGGGGCTGCTCCGCTCAGCAGGACCGGGGCGAGGTTTCCCGGGGAGATGGTCCCCTGAGGCCCAGACCAGCGTCCACGCCTGCCGCCCGACCCTTCACTTCCCTGCCTGGACACGAGGCCAGAGGCTGTGGCCCCAGCCTCGCACACACCTCAGGGGCCGCGACAGGAGGGGGCCCGGAGCGCAGACCAGGGCGTGGCCGTGGGCCGAGGACCTTGCTCCCGGACAGTGCGCCTCGTTTAACTTTAACTGCCCGCGGTAAGGCTGGGGCCCGTGCGGATGTGGCTGAGAACAGCCAACCCTGGCCCCGCGGCTCCCAGAGGCACGCGGGGGCGGTGATTCGAGATCGCACGCGTCCCAGGCAGCCCGCCCTCGGACGTGGGCACTGCGGCGGTGGGCGCAGGGCCAGGCTCCTCCAGGGACAGAGCGCGAGGCCCGCCTCCCCCCCTCCACGCCCCGCGAAGGCCCCCTCCAGCCGCCCCCCCTCCCTCTGCTCCGGCTGGC
>SJYG01000833.1:538426-603298 GCA_006410535.1 Litocranius walleri | reverse complement strand
CCAAATATTCGGCGGGGGCGGGGGCGGTGGTGGTTTCCTGCTGTCTTTCTGTCTTTGAAATCTGATAAAAAATCCCAGCATGGTCAGAGAACACGCGCTGTGCTGTTTCAGCCCTTCCACATTCGCCAGGCCTCTGTCTGTGGTTTGGAGTCTGGGCTGTTTTGGTAAA
This sequence comes from Litocranius walleri, assembly GCA_006410535.1. Taxonomy (NCBI): domain Eukaryota; kingdom Metazoa; phylum Chordata; class Mammalia; order Artiodactyla; family Bovidae; genus Litocranius; species Litocranius walleri. The sequence continues at coordinate 603,129 of SJYG01000833.1, read as the reverse complement.
TATGCCACGGACGCTTGATGAGAGTGTATTCTGCGGGTGAGCGACGTGGCAGTCCGTTAGTCCATTTGGTCAAGCTGACTAATTGTGGTACTCAAGTCTGTGCTTTTACTAACTTTAGTACCTGAGAGAGATGCTAAACCTTCTTCTCTGGAGGTGAATTTCAGTCTGTCAGCTTCTGCTCTCTGTGTTCCAGCCGTGCTGCAGGACGGCTGTCCTCGGGGGAGGCCCCCTCTCCTAGCACTCCTGCCTGAAGTCCCCTCTGGCGCCCTGCAGACGCTCTTGATGATGTCTGTGTGGAGCACCCTGCTCCTTTCTTCGGCTCTCAACCTGTGTCTGTATTCCGAGCGCGGCATCGGTGTTCTCGCCGGGTCTGACGGGGTTTATGTTCGCGCACGCAGCTGTAACCAGCAGTGTGTGACTGGCGGCCGTGGGTCAGGGTCCAGGCGTTGCCAGAGGGCCTCCTGCCACGCTTGGGCAGCAGGCGTCCGTGTCTCAGCACCACAGCGCTCACCCGGGGCTCAGCTCCACTCTGTTCTGTCGCTTGCTCAGGCTTAGCTCAAACGCCTCCAAGCACACAAAAATTTTCTTCTGCCTTTGGGGGCTCATTCATTTCCCGGGAGTTTCTTCTTCATTCACTTCCCGTCAGCAAAGGTTATCTTGACCTGCTAGGCTGTGTGCGTAGCAGCGACACCCCAGCTGCTCAGTCAACCCATGGGAAGTGGGTCCTTGCACACGCGTGTCAGCAGTACGGTGGAGCCCTGGAGACACAGGCAGGGCCGGCCCTGGCAGCAGTGGCCACACGGGGACCCACCCCCTGAGCTCCCGTGGTCCCTGCGCGCCCGCCCTGCCCTGCTGTGTTCCGAGCCGCTGTTCACACAGACCTAGGGGGTCGCTGGAGTCCCCGGGGCTTCTCACAGGTGAGTGGCCGTCCACGGCTCCTCCTCTGCCTCCCCCAGGCCCAAAGCCCTCTATGGATGCGTCCCAGCTGGGTGCAGTGGGTTTGTAGGGCTGACCTTTGGGTCGGCTCCATCGACAGATTTGCCCGCATTTCAGAGATTGGCTCTGGGCCTGGCCAAATCCCGCCAGGCCCTTTTGGGAGGCCCCATTTACCCCCAAAGTCAATGCCACAGGACTTGCTAGACCCCGAGGCCGTGTGCTGGCTGGGAGCCCCCAGCGCCCACCCCACCCACCATCTGTGAGCAGGGCGCCTGACCCTCCGGGAAGCATGGTGCTGAGTCCTGGAGCCACGGGGCTGTGCCCACCGTCCGTGAAAGGGCATTCAGCGTGGCTGGGGGCAGTTGCCAGCCCGACCCTGCAGGTCACACGGGGCTGGGCCCTGCTCGAGATGGCTTCTGCCCTCCCGGGCCTGCTCACCGCGGCTCCTGGGCGTCCCTGAAGATGAAAGGAGCTGGCTGGGTGTGCGTCGGCCCTGATGCGCTCCCCACACGCCTCTGCCTTCTGGGGCGGGGGAGCCGGGATGCTCCTGAGGTCTCCACCTTCACACTTCCCTGGAACCAGAAGGCGTGGGGGGATCGGCTGGGCCTAGACCCCACCTGCCTAGGGCAAGCTCTTATTTGTGTTGAGCAGACCGAGTCCCCGGAGAGGCCTCCTGCCCGGAGCGCAGCTGTAAACACCCTGCCGTGTCTGCGCCCCGCGCCATGCCCCACGGCGGGCCCCTGTCCCGGGAGTTGACGGTGACGGGGGCAGGTGGGACAGCCGTGCGCGGCTCCTCCGACCTCCCAAGGCTGTGTGTGGCACAGGCGGCTGTGGGTGCCGGAGCCCGCAGCCCCCCAGGGCTGCTGGCGCAGGACCAGGGCCCCTTGGGCCTGAGCGCCTTGCTTGCCTGGCCCCCCCTCAGCCCCCCCCAACCCCCGGCCCGGCAATCAATAGTGTCAGCCCAGGCCTAGCACAAACCCTCGCCGGGAAGGCCAGGGGACAATGATGGGACAGGCCGGCTGGGCTTGGTGTATGCGTGTGCGGAGGACTTGGGAGGCCGGGGCTCAGAGCTGGCGTCCCCCCGACAGCTCCGTGCTCCCGGACAGGCCGCTGTGCTCCACGGGCCACAGGCTCGCACACTCTGGGGATGAGCCCCGTTCCCTGGCCAGCTTTTTTTTTTTTTAATCTATTGATTGGCCGTCCACGGCTCCTCCTCTGCCTCCCCCAGGCCCAAAGCCCTCTATGGATGCGTCCCAGCTGGGTGCAGTGGGTTTGTAGGGCTGACCTTTGGGTCGGCTCCATCGACAGATTTGCCCGCATTTCAGAGATTGGCTCTGGGCCTGGCCAAATCCCGCCAGGCCCTTTTGGGAGGCCCCATTTACCCCCAAAGTCAATGCCACAGGACTTGCTAGACCCCGAGGCCGTGTGCTGGCTGGGAGCCCCCAGCGCCCACCCCACCCACCATCTGTGAGCAGGGCGCCTGACCCTCCGGGAAGCATGGTGCTGAGTCCTGGAGCCACGGGGCTGTGCCCACCGTCCGTGAAAGGGCATTCAGCGTGGCTGGGGGCAGTTGCCAGCCCGACCCTGCAGGTCACACGGGGCTGGGCCCTGCTCGAGATGGCTTCTGCCCTCCCGGGCCTGCTCACCGCGGCTCCTGGGCGTCCCTGAAGATGAAAGGAGCTGGCTGGGTGTGCGTCGGCCCTGATGCGCTCCCCACACGCCTCTGCCTTCTGGGGCGGGGGAGCCGGGATGCTCCTGAGGTCTCCACCTTCACACTTCCCTGGAACCAGAAGGCGTGGGGGGATCGGCTGGGCCTAGACCCCACCTGCCTAGGGCAAGCTCTTATTTGTGTTGAGCAGACCGAGTCCCCGGAGAGGCCTCCTGCCCGGAGCGCAGCTGTAAACACCCTGCCGTGTCTGCGCCCCGCGCCATGCCCCACGGCGGGCCCCTGTCCCGGGAGTTGACGGTGACGGGGGCAGGTGGGACAGCCGTGCGCGGCTCCTCCGACCTCCCAAGGCTGTGTGTGGCACAGGCGGCTGTGGGTGCCGGAGCCCGCAGCCCCCCAGGGCTGCTGGCGCAGGACCAGGGCCCCTTGGGCCTGAGCGCCTTGCTTGCCTGGCCCCCCCTCAGCCCCCCCCAACCCCCGGCCCGGCAATCAATAGTGTCAGCCCAGGCCTAGCACAAACCCTCGCCGGGAAGGCCAGGGGACAATGATGGGACAGGCCGGCTGGGCTTGGTGTATGCGTGTGCGGAGGACTTGGGAGGCCGGGGCTCAGAGCTGGCGTCCCCCCGACAGCTCCGTGCTCCCGGACAGGCCGCTGTGCTCCACGGGCCACAGGCTCGCACACTCTGGGGATGAGCCCCGTTCCCTGGCCAGCTTTTTTTTTTTTTAATCTATTGATTTAATTGGAGGCTAATTACAATACCGTGGTGGTTTTTGCCATGCATTGCCATGAATCAGCCACGGGTGTACCTGTGTCCCCCATCCTGACCTCCCCTCCCACTTCCCTCCCCATCCCACCCCTCAGGGGCGTCCCAGTGCACCGGCCCTTAGCGCCCTGTCTCATGCATCAAGCCTGGACTGGCGGTCTGTTTCACGTATGGTAATATACACGTTTCAACGCTCTTCCCTCAAATCGCCCCACCCCCGCCTTCTCCCACAGAGTCCAGAAATCTGTTCTTTACATCCATGTCTCTGTTGCCTTCTCACATACAGGGTCATCGTCACCATCTTTCTAAATTCCATATATATGCATTAATATACTGTGTTGGTGTTTTTCTTTCTGCCTCACTTCATTCTGTCTAAGGGCTCAGCTTTTTAAACACTTTCTCTCCTGATAGCAGTTCTTCACAAAGCCCCCAGGGGGGCGGCTCAGCCCCTAGCTGCGGAACTATGATCTTGCCAGCCACACAGCAAGGCCAAGAAAGGAGGAAGAAAAGAGCCTGGAGATGCTCGTCTGGGAGTGACTTCAGCACGCCTGCTGGCTGGCGTGCTGGGGCCTGTGGACACAGCCGTGCTCTTGCCCTCGCGGCCTCATTCTTAAGTGTGAGCAGTGTCTTCGTGACCAGCTTCAGATTCAGTCAGAGGCCTTCTGTGCGCCTGGAGTTCATGGCCCCCGAGGTGCTGGGCTGGGGGGTCCTGGCGCCTGGAGAGGCGTGGCCTGGGGTGGCAGAGGCTACTGGCTCTGGGAACAAGACCGGACCCCCGTGCCCCTGTTGCGGCTCAGGCTGGCACCCTGGCGAGCTTGGGACCACCACTGGTGCGACTGACCCAATACCCGGGGTGCCACGGGCTTTGCTGTGGGGGCCTCTCTCTCTGGGCTCGGGGGGTGGGGGGGGTCACTCACTGGAAGAACCAGTGAGCAGAGTCTGAGTCCTAAAACCCTGGAGCCCTGCTTCCCTAGGCCTCGGAACTGCTCCGTTCCCCAAGCACCTGGTCAAGGGGCCCTGATCGGCCTTGGTGCCGCCTGGACCCAAAGGCAGATAGACGCGACTCAGGGAGCCGGCTTCCCTGAGGCCGGCTGTGGGCCCCCAACAGGCCGGCTGAGGATGGAAAGTTTTATGGGGAGGAATGTGTGCGGCGTGGTGGGAAGGTGCATTCCTAGGAGGAGGCCGGTAAGCAGGACACTCATTTGCACAAATTAGCCTTTTAGATGGCGAGGCTGCTCACGCAAGACTGCCTGGCACAGGGCGGCTCCTGGGGGACTCGGTGTCCAGGGCACGGCCGCGGCCCTGCCAGCCCCCACACAGCCTCTCCACCCTGGCTGGGAGGATGATAGGGGGACAAAGGGCGCTGTCCGCCAACGGTCAGCACAGGCAGGCCGCGCGGCTCCAGTCCCCCCGGGCCGACGCCTCTGCTGGCGCTTTGATGACAGAAGCGCCGCTGCCCTGCCCGGGGAGGCCAGGACACACTGTGCCCGCGGTGTCCCGAGTGACCCTCTGAAAGGCTGTGACCCCAGTGGCGGGCAGGGGCCAGCGCAGTGTGGGGCGCTCATCCGTGTCCGGGCAGGAGGCAGACCCCAGCCCCGGCACCCACTGTGCACCCAGGCCATCCCGTGCCTGCTCCTTGGCCTCCCAGTCCTCAGACCCTCCAGAGCGTCCTGCCCCAGAATCTGTGCTGGGTCACAGGAGGGGGCCGTTCGGGGGGCAGTCCTCTGTAGAGATGCTGCAGGCCACAAGCACTTCACTCAGCCCAGGGTCTGGGGACCCCTGTGGCCTCTTTGAAGGGACCAACACTGTTGGCCCAGAATCCCATGAGAGCCTCCCAAAACTGAAACGAGGTTCTTGGAGGAGCCTGCCCCACTGGAGGAAGAGGACCCAGGAAGGCCACCTGGCCCCTGAGGCCCTTGGTGTCTCCCTGTGGGCTGGGGAGCCCCAGGGACGGGGTGGGGGGTGCTGGGGCCTCTGGCCTCCTTGGTGAGGGGGTGGAGCTGGCAGGCAGGGCGCCTTCAGTCTCCAAACGCTTGTCCTCAGGCTCCCAGATGCCCCTGCCTCGGCCCTGGCAGGCTGCTGCTCTCTTGGGGGTGTGCTGGCTTCTGGGGGACACAAAAACCCAGGTGGGAGCTGGCCGGGGCACTTGGTCAGCCAGGACCTGCCTTTGTGTGTCTCCCCCAGGACTGCCCCAAGTGAGGCTGTGGGCATGGCCATAGCTGGGGCCGCAGCAGGCACAGATCCCTCCCCTGCACCACCACTCAGGGCCTGAGACATCCCAGGCCTGGGACCCTCATCACCTGTCACCCCTGCCAGGGACTCTCCAGGGATGCCGCTCACCAGCCCCACAGCCAGGGTCGTCAGGACGGCCTCCAAGTTGCCCTTGGTGGAGACCAGCATCCCAAGGCGGCAGGTCGGTCTGCCCTTCCAGCAGTGGGCATCCTCCCAGGCCTGTGGGACATGCTCTGTGGCACTGCTCGGCCCTGGTGTGTCCTGCCCGTGTCCGGTGACTGGCTCTGGGCACGAGGTTTGCCGGGAGCCCTGCAAGCAAGGCTCCCAGGAACACAGGCGCTTCACGGGGCTGGGGTGCTGCTGGGTATGTGGGCTTCTGGTGGCTCAGTTTCCCCACCTGTGAGACGAGGGCAAACGAGGCTCCAGGGAGGACGAGAGGTAGGGAGGCCGCAGAGACACAGTTTCGCCCCAGGCTGCCCCGAGGGCAGGAGTTGACAACCCTGGGCTGAGTCCTGGGATCCTAGGGGCTCACCTGAGAAGCAGCCAGAGAGGCCCTCCTGCCGCCCGCAGCTCAGGGGTGGGCGCCATCGGCCCTCCACTGGGTTCAGGCAGCTCAGACTAGTTCAGGGGGCCCCTCCCTGGGGGCTCACTGGGGAGGCCTTGCTCCATCCTCACCGGCACCCCGTGACCTGGAGCCAGGCTGGGCACTGCCCAGCAGTGAGGGCGCAGTGGGTCAGGCCATCCTGGGCCAGCCCTGGCTGGGCCGAGGTCAATTGGGGGCTATAAAGGAAACATGGCTATGGGACTTCTTTCCAGAAATAGGACTTGCTGGGTTTATGGTGCATAATTCTGTGGAAGAATTGGGAAAACAGTACTATCTGAGTCACGCTTAGTGGCTCCAGAGAGGGTGTGGAAAGGCAACTCCCCATGCCTCCTGCAGCCCCCCAGCCAGGCAAGCTGGGTGCAGAGGTCACCACATAGATTTGGGACGCTGGGGACAGGATGGAAATTCAAGGTTTTCTTCCCCAGTTTGAGCTTGCTTCCTCGACCGACTCCAGCCAAGCCCAGGGTGGACCCTGGTACCCCAAACCTGAGATGCCCAAACAGCCACTGCCAGGAAACACCAGCTGCAGTTTAGATTTCAGGAATAATATTTTCAAAAATCAATCTTTCATGCTCTTGCGTTTCAGCTTGTGAAGACAAAGCTGTTTTTCTTGGCTGCTCGCTCGGGGTCCTCCTGAAGAACTGCCGGGTCAGCCCCCTCCCAGCCGGCTCACCTCCCCTGTGACCAGCCTGAGAACAAGAGTGGATGCTGACAGTATTTTCTCAGTAATGCTGCGATTCTGACACTGTGTCAAATGCACACCGTCTGCTCATGGTCAGCTCACAGGCTGGACGTCGTGGGGAGTTTCTCAGTCCCCTGAGTTTCCCTTTGGGTTGGGACCGCACGTCCTTTATTTAACACAGTTTGGCGTCTATGAAAGCAAACCAGAAAGGACAGGGGCTGGCCACGCTGCTCTGCAGTTGCGTGGATGCCCCCGTCCCCACCGCTGGCCACCCCCAGGTTTGTGTGGAAAGCTGCCCTCAACCAGGGCTGGGTGTGCCCACAAAGCCATGTGTGTGTGTGTGTGTGTGTGTGTTCAGAGACTTGGGACAGTGCCTGGGCCCCCTGAGAGCAGTCCATGGGCACTGCCCTCTGACACGCGTGTCTCCTTTCCCTCCCACGTGCGCCAAGAAGGGCGGTGGCAGGGTGTGCCCCGAGAAGGAGGGTGGAGGTGAGGCCTGGACACGGCAGCGGCCCCGGGTGGAGGGCAGGGCTGGAGGTGCCCAGGAGGCTGCACCCACCAGCAGGAGCACCTGGCGCTGCAGGCGCGGGCACTCGGCCACCGGCCCCTCCCCCAGCCAGCAGCCAGGAACGGGCGCAGCTGAGCCCGCCTGCTGAGCAGCATGTTCCTGCTGAAGCCCCGGCACCCGCGCTCTGCACGACCTGCTGCCGGGACGTGCTCGGGAGGGAGCTGCCTGCAGGCCGATGGGTCACCTTACAGCCTCTCGCCCCGGCCTTGCTTCCCAGCACTGCTGTCCGTGAGCCAAGAGGGAAAAGCCCGTGGAGACGGGAAGGCCTGGGCTCCCAGGGTGGCCTGAGTGACCGGCCCCTCGTCAGGGCTGTGGCCTGGGGCAGCCTTTGGTGCAAAGTAGTGAGAACAGGAAAACCTCAGCTTTAATACAGACGGCCGCGGCGGCACCGCCCCACAGCTCCCCAGGGCTGGTGCGGACGTTGGTGGGGCATCAGGGGTCCCAGCTCCAGAGTCCCAGAGGGGGGGGGTCTCAGTGCCAGGGGTCCCAGGGGTCCCAGCATGGGGGGATCTCAGTGCCAGGGGTCTCAGGGGTCCCAGCTCCAGAGTCCCAGTGGGGGGGGTCTCAGTGCCAGGGGTCCCAGGGGTCCCAGGGGTCCCAGCATGGGGGGGTCTCAGTGTCAGGGGTCCCAGGGGTCCCAGGGGCCTCAGCTCCAAGGGTCCCAGCATAGGGGGGCACTCGGTGTCAGGGGTCCCAGGGCTCCCAGTGCAGGGGGTCCCAGCTTGGGGGGTTCTCAGTTCCAGGGGTCCCAGGGGCCCCAGCTCCAGGGGTCCTAGCTCCGGGGTCCCAGCACAGGGGCCCCGGCCACCCCTGTGGCTGACCCTATGTGGGTGGCAGGGGGCAAGTTTCACCCTCCCTTTGGACCTTCCTCCTGACCTTGGTGAGGTTCACAATGAGAGGAGGCTCTTATCAAGTGTTTTCCCTCCTTCTCATTAAATCCTTATCAAACAATAGTGCCAGTGCTAGTGAGATACCCACAGGGTGCAGGATTACGTATTAACTCTGCTAATTAATGTGTACGGCAGAGGCTGGCTCAGACCACAGCCCACAGTGGGACAGCAGCTTCCGAGGAGAGACGGCCCCTTAGGCCACAGAGCCTCCCCTCTGGGCCAGGCCAGAGGCCCCCTCCCCACACTGGCCACTCCCCTGTCTTCCCCTCCAGAGCAGCAGGAGCGCTGGGGAGGGCACCCGAAGGCCAGTCTCCCAAGCCCTGTGGCTGGAGAAGCAGCCCCTGCCCATCTCTGAGACTCAGCATGGGCTCTGGGCTCCCCCTGCGTCCCCTGCCTTCTGTCCTCCTGCCACAGGGGACCCCCAGAGGCCAGCCTTGACCTCTACACCTTCCATTTTCTCCTTGTCCAGAGCCGGCTCAGCCCAGATCACCTCCTGCCTGCCCTTCCCTCCGCCTGTTTGGGAGCCAACCCAGACCTGTCTTACCCACCGTGAGGACCACAGTGGGGTCTGCAGCGCGGCCTCAGCACAGACCCCAGGCTTGGAGAGTCTGCCCAAAGGCGTGTTCTGTCCCTGGACCGCTGTCCCTAGCTGTTCTGGGCAGCACCCGGGCCCGGGGTGTGCCTAACGAGGGAACAGGTGTGGACCAGCCCCACCTGGGGTGGCTCTGGGCCCTGGATGAGCCGGGGCCTGTTTCTGAGTCCCCAGGGGCCTCCATGGGGGTCGGATGAGGAGGCTGGCTCCAGCCGGCGGTGGAGGGAGGCTGGAGCTGGGGGTGGGGGCCATGGGTGTTGGAGAGGTGAAGTTTGGAAGGTGGAGCGTCCCCGCCTGAGAATCAGGGGTCTGGGGCAGCAGAAGGGACAACGGGTGCACTGGAAACCGCCCCTCCCTTCCCATCACAAGCGGGCTCCCACGGTCGAGTCAAGTCAAGGCCGGGGGTGCAGGGAGCTCGGTGCCCTCAGTCAGCCAGATGCTGCTGTGCCAGCCTTTTGAACCTGGGTCCCCTGTCCTGGGGGTTCTCAGGTCCCTGTTCTCCATCCCCTAAGCAATGCCCCCTATTAGAGCCACAGGAGAGGGCGGGGCCTGGGACAAGTAGGCAGGGCCTGGGCTGAGTTGGGGCAGGGCCTGGGTAGGGCCAAGCCCAATCTCGACCCGGCTGCGGGACCCCACAATGCCCATCCCTTCAGCTGCAGACAGACTGAAATTGGGGGTAACTTGTGGGGAATCATGGTGCACTGCTGTAGTTTTACTGCTCTGGTGGAGTTGTATGTTGTGGGGTTCAAGTTGAAAGCAATGTGCCCTGTTGATGAAAGTGAAAGAGGAGAGTAAGGGTCCCAGCATAGGGGGGCACTCGGTGTCAGGGGTCCCAGGGCTCCCAGTGCAGGGGGTCCCAGCTTGGGGGGTTCTCAGTTCCAGGGGTCCCAGGGGCCCCAGCTCCAGGGGTCCTAGCTCCGGGGTCCCAGCACAGGGGCCCCGGCCACCCCTGTGGCTGACCCTATGTGGGTGGCAGGGGGCAAGTTTCACCCTCCCTTTGGACCTTCCTCCTGACCTTGGTGAGGTTCACAATGAGAGGAGGCTCTTATCAAGTGTTTTCCCTCCTTCTCATTAAATCCTTATCAAACAATAGTGCCAGTGCTAGTGAGATACCCACAGGGTGCAGGATTACGTATTAACTCTGCTAATTAATGTGTACGGCAGAGGCTGGCTCAGACCACAGCCCACAGTGGGACAGCAGCTTCCGAGGAGAGACGGCCCCTTAGGCCACAGAGCCTCCCCTCTGGGCCAGGCCAGAGGCCCCCTCCCCACACTGGCCACTCCCCTGTCTTCCCCTCCAGAGCAGCAGGAGCGCTGGGGAGGGCACCCGAAGGCCAGTCTCCCAAGCCCTGTGGCTGGAGAAGCAGCCCCTGCCCATCTCTGAGACTCAGCATGGGCTCTGGGCTCCCCCTGCGTCCCCTGCCTTCTGTCCTCCTGCCACAGGGGACCCCCAGAGGCCAGCCTTGACCTCTACACCTTCCATTTTCTCCTTGTCCAGAGCCGGCTCAGCCCAGATCACCTCCTGCCTGCCCTTCCCTCCGCCTGTTTGGGAGCCAACCCAGACCTGTCTTACCCACCGTGAGGACCACAGTGGGGTCTGCAGCGCGGCCTCAGCACAGACCCCAGGCTTGGAGAGTCTGCCCAAAGGCGTGTTCTGTCCCTGGACCGCTGTCCCTAGCTGTTCTGGGCAGCACCCGGGCCCGGGGTGTGCCTAACGAGGGAACAGGTGTGGACCAGCCCCACCTGGGGTGGCTCTGGGCCCTGGATGAGCCGGGGCCTGTTTCTGAGTCCCCAGGGGCCTCCATGGGGGTCGGATGAGGAGGCTGGCTCCAGCCGGCGGTGGAGGGAGGCTGGAGCTGGGGGTGGGGGCCATGGGTGTTGGAGAGGTGAAGTTTGGAAGGTGGAGCGTCCCCGCCTGAGAATCAGGGGTCTGGGGCAGCAGAAGGGACAACGGGTGCACTGGAAACCGCCCCTCCCTTCCCATCACAAGCGGGCTCCCACGGTCGAGTCAAGTCAAGGCCGGGGGTGCAGGGAGCTCGGTGCCCTCAGTCAGCCAGATGCTGCTGTGCCAGCCTTTTGAACCTGGGTCCCCTGTCCTGGGGGTTCTCAGGTCCCTGTTCTCCATCCCCTAAGCAATGCCCCCTATTAGAGCCACAGGAGAGGGCGGGGCCTGGGACAAGTAGGCAGGGCCTGGGCTGAGTTGGGGCAGGGCCTGGGTAGGGCCAAGCCCAATCTCGACCCGGCTGCGGGACCCCACAATGCCCATCCCTTCAGCTGCAGACAGACTGAAATTGGGGGTAACTTGTGGGGAATCATGGTGCACTGCTGTAGTTTTACTGCTCTGGTGGAGTTGTATGTTGTGGGGTTCAAGTTGAAAGCAATGTGCCCTGTTGATGAAAGTGAAAGAGGAGAGTGGCTTAAAGCTCAACATTCAGAAAACTAAGATCATGGCATCCAGTCCCATCACTCCATGGGAAATAGATGGGGAAACAGTGGAAACAGTGTCAGACTTTATTTTTGGGGACTCTAAAATCACTGCAGATGGTGACTGCAGCCATGAAATTAAAAGATGCTTACTCTTTGGAAGGAAAGTTATGACCAACCTAGATAGCATATTCAAAAGCAGAGACATTACTTTGCCAACAAAGGTCCGTCTAGTCAAGGCTATGGTTTTTCCAGCGGTCATGTACGGATGTGAGAGTTGGACTGTGAAGAAAGCTGAGCGCCAAAGAATTGATGCTTTTGAACTGTGGTGTTGGAGAAGACTCTTGAGAGTCCCTTGGACTGCAAGGAGATCCAACCAGTCCATTCTAAAGGACGTCAGTCCTGGGTGTTCTTTGAAAGGAATGATGCTAAAGCTGAAACTCCAGTACTTTGGCCACCTCATGCGAAGAGTTGACTCATTGGAAAAGACTCTAATGCTGGGAGGGATTGGGGGCAGGAGGAGAAGGGGACAACCGAGGATGAGATGCCTGGACAGCATCACTGACTCAATGAACATGAGTCTGAGTGAGCTCCAGGAGATGGTGATGGACAGGGAGGCCTGGTGTGCTGCGATTCATGGGGTTGCCAAGAGTCGGACACAACTGAGCGACTGAACTGAACTGAAGACATGTCCATCTGCAGATGAATGGATAAGGAAGTTGTGGTACATAGAAACAATGGAATATTACTCAGCCATGAAAAGGAATGCATTTGAGTTGAGTCAGTTTTCTAATGAAGTGGATGAACATGGAACTTATTTTCAGGGCATCAAAGGAGACAGATGTAAAGAACAAACTTTTGGACTCAGTAAGAGAAGGCGAGAGTGGAATGATTTGAGAGAATAGCATTGACACATGTGCATTAAACGTGAAATAGATGCCAGTGCAAGTTTGATGCATGAAGAAGGGCACCCAAAGCCAGTACTCTGGGACAACCCAGAGGGATAGCATGGGGAGGGAGGCGGGGGCAGGGTTTAGGATGGGGTGGACACATGTAAACTTGTGAGCAATTCATGTTGATGTATGGCAAAAATAATATTGTAAAGTAATTATCTGCCAAATAAAACTGACTAATAAATTTTTATAAAAAAGAAAGAAAAAGCAGCGTGCCAGGCCCACCACACCACCCTGTATCCCCAAGTTCCAGGAGAGGGCCAGGCCCTAGTTCTGCTTCCTACTTTTGGGTCACGGGGACCAGCTGGCCAAGCCCCTTCAAAGAGGAGGTGGTGGTTAGAGCAGGAGGCACCCCCAAAAAGATACCTTCCCCTCAGTTTTGCTCTGAATCTAAAACTGCTTTAGAAAAATAAAGCCTTAAAATTTTTTTTAAGATAACAAAAGTAAGAAAAGATAGCACTGTCCTGTCTGGATGGGACATGCATTTAGGGCTGAGAATGAGCAGGACTTGGCGATGGTCTGAGGCCGTGCAGGGTTGTGACACTGGGCTGGTGACGCCTCCCTGGTCTGGTCCAGGCCCTTAGCCTGGAGGGGGCCGGGCTGGCCTTTTGAAAGGTGGTTGGGCTGTCAGCCTGTGGGGCCAGGGCAAGAGGAGGCACTGGCCCAGGAGCTCTGCTCCCCTGGCCTCATCCCTTCCTCTGGGGACACTTGCTGGGGCCTTGTCACCACCAGACCTGAGAGCCAGTGTGGTCAGGGCCGTGCTTAAGGGGTGAAGGGTGTGGAGCAGTGATGGCCGTCCTCAGAACTATGGCCTGGCCACATTCCTGCCCTCGCAGCCCTGAAGCCTCTGCTCTGCGCGTCTCTGTGCTGCCCTGGGCCCTGAGTGGTTCATGGCACCCTCATCAACAAGGAGAAGTGAGGAGCCGTCAGGAGCAGTTGACGGAGCTGGACATCGTGTCGTTCGAACAGCGAGGAAAAGTGCCGGGGCTGGGAGCTTGTCAGAGCAGAGGCTTGTTCCCTCCTGATGGCAGGAGGGGCTCCTGCCTGGACTCGGGTGGGCAGACGTGGTGCCTGTAGCTCAGCGATTGGATACAGGGCTTCCAGGACAGAGCTTGGCACGGCCACCTGTTGGCTACTCCCAGGGACCCGCCGCCTTACTGCAGCTGATGCGCAGAGCCGGCCTTCCGGCGGGGGCGGCAGCCCCAGCCACCCACAGAGGCCTCCTTCCTGTCCCCCGGGCCCCCAGCCCCACTGAAGGCCCAGAACAGGACAGCCTTGGGTTGCTGCCTCCCTGTACCCGCCAAGGCCATGAGGGCCACCCTCCCCACCTTGCAGATTCAGCCCTGGACCCCGAGGGGTGTGGGTGGGATGTTCCCATAGTCCCACGGCTGCTTCCTGGCTCCTGCAGGCTCGGCCTCCACGGCCGCTGGCAGCTCTGGGCAGGTACCGGGCAGGTACCGGGAAAGCGGTGCAGGAATGTGACTTTGTCCTGCCAGAGCAGGAGTGGCTGCCAGGGCCATGTCGGGAAATCTAGCCCTGCTGCCCGCCACTGGGTGACCCTGACCCCAAGGGGCCCGCACAAGGCTTTTCCACAGTGGAGGCTGTGGGGCCACAGGAGGTGGCAGCAGCCTGCCCAGGCGGTGACCCACCAGCACCCTCCACTGGGGCCGGCCTGTGGGGTCCCGACAGGCCTTGGGCCGACCTCTGCCCTTGACCTCACTGCAGCCTGGTCACTCACTGTCCCCTTGTCCCCTCACTGCGGCCTTGTCACCTCACTGTCCCCTTGTCCCCTCACAGCGGCCTTGCCACCTCACTGTCCCCTTGTCCCCTCACAGCGGCCTTGTCACCTCACTGTGGCCTTGTCCCCTCACAGCGGCCTTGCCACCTCACTGTCCCCTTGTCCCCTCACTGCGGCCTTGTCACCTCACTGTCCCCTTGTCCCCTCACAGCGGCCTTGCCACCTCACTGTCCCCTTGTCCCCTCACAGCGGCCTTGTCACCTCACTGTGGCCTTGTCCCCTCACAGCGGCCTTGCCACCTCACTGTCCCCTTGTCACCTTACTGCGGCCTTGTCACCTCACTGTCCCCTTGTCCCCTCACAGCGGCCTTGCCACCTCACTGTCCCCTTGTCCCCTCACAGCGGCCTTGTCACCTCACTGTGGCCTTGTCCCCTCACAGCGGCCTTGCCACCTCACTGTCCCCTTGTCACCTTACTGCGGCCTTGTCACCTCACTGTCCCCTTGTCCCCTCACAGCGGCCTTGCCACCTCACTGTCCCCTTGTCCCCTCACAGCGGCCTTGTCACCTCACTGTGGCCTTGTCCCCTCACAGCGGCCTTGCCACCTCACTGTCCCCTTGTCACCTTACTGCGGCCTTGTCACCTCACTGTCCCCTTGTCCCCTCACAGCGGCCTTGCCACCTCACTGTCCCCTTGTCCCCTCACAGCGGCCTTGTCACCTCACTGTGGCCTTGTCCCCTCACAGCGGCCTTGCCACCTCACTGTCCCCTTGTCACCTTACTGCGGCCTTGTCACCTCACTGTCCCCTTGTCCCCTCACAGCGGCCTTGCCACCTCACTGTCCCCTTGTCCCCTCACAGCGGCCTTGTCACCTCACTGTGGCCTTGTCCCCTCACAGCGGCCTTGCCACCTCACTGTCCCCTTGTCACCTTACTGCGGCCTTGTCACCTCACTGTCCCCTTGTCCCCTCACAGCGGCCTTGCCACCTCACTGTCCCCTTGTCCCCTCACAGCGGCCTTGTCACCTCACTGTGGCCTTGTCCCCTCACAGCGGCCTTGCCACCTCACTGTCCCCTTGTCACCTCACTGTCCCCTTGTCCCCTCACTGTCCCCTTGTCACCTCACTGTGGCCTTGCCACCTCACTGTCCCCTTGTCACCTCACTGTCCCCTTGTCACCTCACTGTGGCCTTGTCACCTCACTGTGACCTTGTCACCTCACTGTGGACTTGTTGCCTCTGTGGCCTTTTCACTGTCACTGGGTAATGCTGCTCCAGGCGAGGGCAGCCTGTACTCGTGCTTTTAGAAGACAAGTGAGTGGGTCTGGGAGATGGCCCTCTCCACAAGTCGAGTCCCTGGAGTCACAGGTTGTGGGCACTGTGCCAGCCGGCCCCCACCTTCCCACATCTGGAACCAGGCAGCAGCTGTCTCTACAGCTCAGGCTAGGCCTGGCATGTCCTGGATGGTCTGGAACACAGTTCCCACCTGCACTGCCACCCGCCCGCTCACATCCGGAGGGGGTAACCAGGATCCCTGGGCAGAAGAGAGGGCCTAGCGTGGGGCCTGGGAAACAGAGGGCATGCTCTGGAGCCCCCAGGAGCCTCCCCAGGCCCGGGTCTCCCTCCTGCCACCCTGAGTCCCACAGAGCAAGCTCCCTCAGGGCGGTGGTTGGCCCCAGGCCCCAGGCCCCGCTGGGCCAAGCAGGGGAGCTCCCCGTCCCCAGGCTCCGCTGCAGGGCCATGGGTGCCTGCTGGCCTGTTGTGTCCAGGCCTGCAGTCAGGGGGCCTGAGTCAAAGCTCTTCATGACCAGCCCCAGTAAGGAGACAAGACTGGGTCTGCCCTGAAGGAGTCTGGACTCAGAGACATGGCTGTTAGAGGGCAGCCTGGTGAGGCAGAGGATGGGACTGGGCTGGGGCAGGGATCCCTCAGGCAGGCTCTGTGCCCAGGCCGCAGGGCCAGCCTGACCTTGGGAGCCAGCAGGGCGTGGCTTGTCTGGGGATTCTGCCCCCAGACCCCGGGCTGTGGAGGGTCCTGCCCTTCCCATGTGCACACTGCCTGGCCCAGGGCATCCAGGCCCACGGAGAGGTCGGGGTGGGATGAGGCTCCTGCTGGTGGCGTCCCCTGGGGACAGCCTGCTCTGCGTGGTGCTGCTCTTCAGGTGCATCCAAGGGGCTCCTTGCTTTGCTCACCTGAGGCCAGGCTCCAGGTGTAGTGAGCCCTTGGCCCTGCCCCCACCTGCACTGGGATCCCAGGCTGCTAGCCATCAACCATCGAGCTGGGGCTGGGGTCCTGTCCCTGAGGTGACATGAACCACAGGGAACCCCTGCCCCCAGTACCACGCTGGGCAGATGCAAAGCACAAGTGACACAGTGCCTTCAGGCTGTGCTCTGCGGGTCTCACCAGACACCTGACATGGTGGCCTTGCCCAGTTCTGCAGGCACCACCTGCCCAGGGTCATTTAGCAAAAAGTGCACAAGGAATAAATATCCATTTTGTGCCAAGTTTAATATTGTTGCTGTTCACTCGCTAAGCTGTGTCTGACCCTTTGCGACCCCATAAACTGCAGCACAACAGGCTTCCCTGTCCTTCATTATCTCCTGGGGTTAGCCCAGACTCATATCTATTGAGTCAGTGATGCCATCCAACCATCTCATCCTTTGCTGCCCCCTTCTCCTTAAGTCCTTAGTCTTTCCCAGCACCAGGGTTTTTTTCCAGTGAGTTGGCTCTTCTCATCGGGTGGCCAAAGTATCAGAGCTTCAGCTTCAACATCAGTCCTTCCAATGAACACCCAGGACTGACCTCCTTTAGAATGAACTGGATGGATCTCCTTGCAGTCCAAGGGACTCTCAAGAGTCTTCTCCAACACCACAGTTCAAAAGCATCAATTCTTTGGCGCTTAGCTTTCTTCACAGTCCAGCTCTCACATCCATACATGACCACAGGAAAATCCATAGCCTTGACTAGATGGACACTGGTTGACACAGAGACATCACTGATGTCTCTGCTTTTTAATGTGCTGTCTAGGTTCCTTCCAAGGAGTATGCGTCTTTTAGTTTCATGGCTGCAGTCACCATCGGCAGTGATTTTGGAGCCCCCCAAAGAAAGTCTGTCACTGTTTCCACTGTTTCCTCATCTATTTGCCATGAAGAGATGGGACCGGATGCCATGATCTTAGTTTCCTGAATGTTGAGTTTTAAGCTAGCTTTTTCACTCTCCTCTTTCCACCTCATCAAGAAGCTCTTTAGTTCCTCATCACATTCTGCCATTAAACCGATATTATCTGCATATCTGAGGTTACTGACATTTCTCTTGGCAGTCTTGATTCCAGCTTGTGATTCATTCATCCTGGCATTTGGCATGATGTACTCTGTATAGAAGTTAAAGAAGCAGGGTGACAATATACAGCCTTCCTTTCCCAAACTGAAACCAGCTGTTCCATGTCCAATTCTACCTGTAGTTTCTTGACCTGTATACAGGTTCTTCAAGAGACAGGTTAGGTGGTCTGCATTCCCATCTCTTTGAGAGTCTCCCACGGTTTGTTGTGTCCACACAGTCAGAACACTTTCGTGTAGCCAGTGAAGCAGAAGTAGATATTTGCTGGAGTTCCCTCCTTTCTCTGTGATCCAACAAATGCTGGCTATTTGACCTCTGGTTCCTCTGCCTTTTCTACATCCAGCTTGCGCATCTGGAAGTTCTTGGTTCATGTCCTGCTGAAGCCTGGCTTGAAAGACTTTGAGCATAAGCATAACCTTGCTAGCATGAGTGTAAGTGTGTGGTAGTTTGAACATTCTTTGGCATTGCCCTTCTTTGGAATTGGGCTTCCCTTGTGGCTCAGCTGTAAAGAATCCTCCTGCAATATGAGAGACCTGGGTTCGATCCCTGGGTTGGGAAGATCCCTGGAGAAGACAATGGCTACACAGTCCAGTATTCTGGCCTAGATAATTCCATGGACTCTCTGTGGGGTCGCCAAGAGTCGGACACGACTGAGTGAGTTTCACTCACTTCACTTCTTTGGAATTGGAAAGAAAACTGACTTTTTCCAGTCCTGTGGCCACTGCTGAGTTTTCCAAACTTGCTGATGTATTGAGTGCAGGACTTTTCGCAGCATCATCTTCTAGGGCTTTAAGCAGCTCAGCTGGAATTCAGTCACCTCCAATAGCTTGTTCGTAGTAATGCTTCCCAAAACCCACTTGGCTGCACACTCCAGGCTGTCTGGCTCTAGGTGAGTGACCACATCATCGTGGTTGTCCAGGTCACTAAGACCTTTTTGTACAGTTCTTCTGTGTATTCTTGCCACCTCTTCTTAATCTCTTCTGCCTCTGTTTGGTCCTTTTTGTTTCTGTCCATTGTCATGCCCATCCTTGTACTAAATGTTCCTTTGATGTCTCTAATTTTCCTGAAGAGATCTCTGACCCTTCCCATGCCATTGTTTCCTTCTGTCACTTTGCACTGTTCATTTAAGGAGGCCTCCTTCTCCCCTTGCTGCTCTCTGGGACTCTGCATTCAGTCTGGTGTCTCTTTCCCTTTCTCCTTTGCCTTTCACTTCTCTTCTTTCCTCGGTTATTCATAAAATCTCCTCAGGCAACCACTTTGCCTTCTTGCATTTTTTTCTTTGGGATGGTCTTGATCACTGCCTCCTTTACAATGCTGTGAACTTCTGTCCATAGTTCTTCAGGCACTCTGTCTATCAGATCTGTTCCCTTGAATCTGTTTCTCACCTCCACTGTAGGGGTTTGATTTAGGGCATACTTGAATGGCCTAGTGGTTTTCCCTACTTTGTTCAGTTTAAGTCTGAATTTTGCAATACGGAGTTCATGATCTGAGCCATAGTCAGCTCCTGGTCTTCTTTTTGCTAACTGTATAGAATTTCTCCATCTTTGGAGAAAATTTATAATCAATCTGATTTATGCAAAGAATATGATCAGTCTGATTTCAGTTTTGACCATTTTGTGATGTCTATGTGTTGTCATCTCTTGTGTTTTTAGAAAAGGGTGTTTGCTATGACCAGTGCATTCTCTTAACAAAACTGTTAGCCTTTGCCCTGCTTCATTCGGTACTCCAAGGCCAAACCTGCTGTTACTCCAGGTATCTCTTGACTTCCTACTTCTGTATTCCAGTCCCCTATGATGAAAAGGATGTCGTTTTTTGGTGTTAGTTCTAGAAGGTCTGGTAGGTCTTCATAGAACTGGTCAGCTCCAGCTTCTTAGGCATCAGTGATTGGTGCACAGACTTGGATAACTGTGATACTGAAGGGTTCGCCTGGGAAATGAACCGAGATCATTCTGTCACTGTTGAGACTGCACCAGGCGCTGCATTTCAGAGCTCCTCCGTTGCTTCTAAGTGATTCTTGCCCACAGTAGTAGATACGAAGGTCATCTGAAGTAAATTCACCCATTCTGGTTCATTTTAGTTCAGTGATCCCTAAGATGTCACTCTTCAGTCTTGCCATTTCCTCCTTGCCCACATCCAATTTACCTTGATTCATGGGCCTAATATTCCAGGTTCCTCTGCAATATTGTTTTTACAGCATCAGGCTTCAGAAATGAAGTCATTTCTGCTTTGACCCAGTCACTCCATTCTTTTTGGCGCTGTTATTAATTGCCCTCTGCTCTCCCACAGTAGCATATTGTACACTTCTGACCGGGAGTGCTCGTCTTCCAGTGTCAAATCTTTTTGCCTTTTCGTACAGTTCATGAAGTTCTTGCAGCAAGAATACTGGAGTGGTTTGCCATTTCCTCCTCCAGTGGGCCACATTTTGTCAGAACTCTTCGCTAGGGCCTGCCCATCTTGAGGGCCCCGCACAATACGGCTCATCCTTTCACTGTGCTCCCCAAGCCCCTTCGCCCCTGGCTGTGACCCATGAAGAGGCAACTTCCCTGTGGGCCTGGGATAGTCTTGTCTTTGGGTCAGGTGCCATTTACACAGCCCCTTTGTTACCAGAAGTGTGAGGACACCTGTGGGATCTGTGTTTGGACTGGGGTGGGTGGGGCTGAAGGGTATGGGCACACACTTAAGTCCATAAAGTGCCTTTCAATAAGCAGCCTGAACAAGGAACTGATTAAATTACAGTGTAGTCATCTGATGGATGTTATGCTTCCTTTAAAATTGGAAAGAATTTTAATGACATGGGAAAATGTTCACTCTGTGACATGAGGTAAAAAAGTCAGGACGCTGATAAGTGCCATGCGGTGGTGGCGACGGCGGAGAGGTGGCCACGAGTGAGTGCTGACTGCCGTCTTGTCCCCACAGCGCTCCAGACCTACAGCTTTGGGATGCTTTTATTTCACTAACTTTTACTTCTCCACAGCTTCCAGATCTTTTACGGGGAACATCCGTGGCTTACAAATGGATAGAATAGAGTTATTCGGACAGTCTGTGCCCAGCATCTGGTCTAGACTGAGCTGTGGGTAACAGCCAAGCGTGCTCTGAGGAGAGCCTGAACCAGCCACAGGAGGGGCATAGCCCCTGGTTCTTCAACTTACAGTGTTCCCCCCCTGCCCCCCAGTTTGCAGTCTTGACCAGCCACGCAGCATGTCCTTACGGGAAGGCCTTAGAGGCAGCGAGGTCCCCGGAGGTGCCTGCCGCAGAGCGCTCATTCCGTAGCCGGTTTATGACGTGGGGAATAAACAAGCCTTTACCTTTCACCAAAGCACTCTGGTTGTTATTTAGGGTGGACGCCCCATCTGCTTCCCAAAGGAATCTTGGCCGCTCATGTAATTATGCTAGACCCAGCAGGGAGCTCCTATAAATAGAAAGCCTGAGGGGCGGTGCCCGGGAAGTTGCTCGAGAGGCCCCAGTCCTCCGTCTCAGGACCTTGGGAGGCTTGCTTAACTTTTATGAACCCACGGCCGACCTCACATTGCTGTCCTGTGAGTAACCGCATGAGCACCAAGTCCCAGCACGCAGGGCAGCCGCCCAGGTCCCCTCCCAGAGGGGCCAGCGCCCCCACCCTCACTGGGAAGGTTCGAGGTCCCACCTTAAGAAGGCAGCAAACCACCCAGTGATGGTCACTGGGCCAGGCGGCAGGACACCCAGGGTGCCCGCAGCTGCGGGTCCACGAGCTCTCCCCAAACATCTCTCCCCTGGGGCCCCTCCCGGGACCCTGCCGCACACTGCTAGCCGAGTCCCTGTTCTCGGGGCCCGCACCCAGCTCCTTTCAGAGAAGACGCCAGCCACACGGTCGAGGACTGGACCAGAGCTTCTGTGGAGCATGAACCCAAGCCAGATGTGCCTCCCGCTGGACCGGATGAAGGGCAACAGCTGTGTTCTGTGGATTCTTCCTGTTCAGAACATCTGCCATAAAAGACAAGCTTGCAGGCTCAGTTGTGTCCGGCTCTTCACGACGTCATAGCCCGTCAGGCTCCTCTGTCCATGGGATGCTCCAGGTGAGAATGCTGGAGTGGGTTGCCATTCCCTTCTCCGGGGGATCTTCCCAACCCAAGGATCGAACCCACGTCTTCTGTGTCTCCTGCATTGGGAGGCGCATTCTTTACCACTGAGCCATGGGGGAGCCCACTGTAAAAGACACAGCCACCAACACTTGAAGGGAAAAATTAGCCAGAAATGGGAATGGCTGGCCAGGGGCTCACTGCCTGGCAGGAAGGTGGTGGGGCCGGGGCCGTGGTGTCCCGAGGGCGAATCTCTCCTCTCCAAGGTGCCTGGGCCATGGGCTGCAGCCAAGATGCGGGTCAGGCAGAGGGCCACATGGACACTCAGGGATGAGGCCAGCAGAGCAGGGGTGAGCCCTGCACAGGGTGGGTTCCACCTCCTGGAAGTGCCCAGAGCAGTGCCCGGGCCCCTGCACTGGAGGGTGAAGGGACAGAGAAGACCTCTGGCTTCTCCACCGCTTACCACAGAGACACACCTCTCTGTCTTCCCTAAGCTGAGGATGGTAAGATGTTGAGAAGTGGCACGTGGGGGACTTTGATGCTGAAAAGGAAGGTACAGCTATGCATCTATCTTCCTGTTGAGTGTGGTGGTATCTCTCCTCTCTGTGACCGAGTGGAGAAGTGAGGGGAGGATTCAGGTTTCTGGAGATCAAAGTTGCCCAGGAGCCTGACCTCTGTGCCCCTGGGACATCTCTGCATCAGGGGTCAGCAGGAGGGGCAGAGAGCCCGCTCCCCTGGGACTCTGGGAAGTCCCCATCCAGGCTCCCTCCTCCTGGTCTTGCTCCCTCCTCCTGACCTTCCCTCCCCACTTGGGTTCGGGTTGGTGGCCCCCCCACCCCGTTCACCTTTCAGGGACCCCAGGGCTCCTGGGGCTTCTGCGGGAGGGTGCTCAGTGGTGTTCTCTGGATTCTGACCTCCTACCCTTTATTCTTATTAAGTGTAAAAATCTTGTAAAAATAAACCGAAGGAGCATGGATATTCCCATGATACAGGAAAGTGATTGGGATGACAATGTTCCTTCTGTATGGAGGGTCGAAAAGGAAGGAGAAAGCGAAGGACCTCGGGGCCAGTGGCCCAGCAAGGAGGTGACCGGCCTGCCACCTGCTGGACAGCCGCTGCTTCCCAGGGCAAAGGCCGAGGGCAAGGCCAGCAGAGCAGCCGCAGGCTTGGGAAAATGCCCAGTGGTTACAGCCTGGCTGGGATGCCAACCAGCTCCCAGAGCAGAGCTGAAGCTCACTCAGCAGGCTTGCTGGAGGAAAAGAACAGAGTTTGGGGACTACATGCTCATCTCCCCATTGCTGAGGGACCACCCTCACTGTTCGGAGTCCAGTGTACATGCCTTTTAGGAAAACGCAGTAGCTGACACAGTGGGGCACACAGTGTAAGCAGTGGTATCAGCTCATCTTTATCCTAGACAGTGAGACAGGAGCTGTCACTGTTATTTCACAGATAAGAAACACAGCTTGGGCCACTGCCTGACCAAGCAGTCCTTCCCAAAGGTGAGCTGTGCTGTGGTCCTGGGAGTGTCTTTTGTGTTCCTGTGATGACTGAGGAGGGACAGGCGCCCGCACCTGCTGCGTGGACATCCCCTCCTCTGGGGCAGAGATGAGCTAGATGGCTCGTAAGCATTATTATGGCCAGTTCAAGACGAGGATGTTACTGTCCACACCTTTGAGGTTACTTATTAACCTTTAGCTAACTGACTACATGCTTACAAGTTTGCTTAAACAAAAGCTAAATAAGAATCATGTCCTTCCTGTGGAGGGGAAATACCATAGAAAAAAATAGAACAACTCAAAACATAGGGTTAGCAGTGAGTTAGCTTCAAATTTTCAAAACTTCTCTTCAAGAAAATATACCTTAAAATGAAAAAAGCAAAAGCTATCGATTGTGAAAAGATATTTGTAACTCATAGAACTGGCAGAAAATCAGCATCTGGAAAACTAGAATTTCTGTAAATCAGTATGAAAATGACAAGTATCCAAATATTTTGTTTGAAGTAAAAATCTAATTCTCTTATTTACATATTCCTGAGCCAAGGTGACACGCTCTTAACAGACGATTTTATAATAAACTTTGCTATGTGATACAGCAAGTCTTTCTGACCTTGAAAATGGAAGTCAGAAGAAAACTGCGTCACCTGAAAGGTGACGAAGGGAAAGAACACCTGCCACCTCAGAGTCTTATACCAAGAGTGTTCTCCAAAGTGAAGGCAAAATAAAGATGTTTCTAGGCAACTGCCTTGGACCACAAAGAGACCAAACCCGTTAATTCTAAAGGAAATAAGTCCTGAGTATCTACTGGAAGGACTGATGCTGAAGCTGAAACTCCAATACTTTGGCCACCTGATGCAAATAACTAACTCATTTGAAAAGACCCTGGTGCTGGGAAAGACTGAAGGCAGGAAGAGAAGGGGACAACAGAGGATGAGATGGCTGGATGGCATCACCGCCTCAATGGACATAAGTTTGAGTAAACTCTGGGAGTTGGTGATGGACAGGGAGGCCTGCCATGCTGCAGTCCATGGGGTCACAGAGAGTCAGACACAACTGAGCAACTGAACTGACCGAGGCAAGTAAAGCAAATCCACCACAGACACAGCCGACACCCCCAGGAGAAGACCTCAGCTGAAGGGGACCCACCACGTGGCCGCACGGACCACCAGGCAAAAGGGGAGAGGCGGTGTGGAGACTCGGGCAGCAAGACAGGTCACGAGCTCTGTGAGGTAAGGGGTTCACAGACATGGGCAGGACTGCTGGGGGCATGGGCACTCAGCAGGGATGTGGGCAGATTGCTGGGAGGGCTGGTCCAGGCCCTCAGCCTTGGCCTTGGTGTCATTTACCCCCAAATCTCTTGCTGTGGTGAAACACACATAACACGAAGTCTGTTGTCTCCAAGCATGTCAGTGCACACAGCTCATCAACACTAAGCGCCTCAGTTCAACCATCCCCAGCAGCATCCCCAGAACTTTCTCATCTTCCCAAACAGACTCTGCCCCCGTTAAACACCGACCGCCCTCCCCCTGCCTCTGGGAACCACCATACAGCTCTGTTTCTGTGAAGTGGGATTCTCTAGGGACTTCATGTAAGTGAGATCACAGGGTATTTGTGTTTTTGTGTCTGGCCTGTTTTACTTAGCGCCCTCAAGGTTTTATCATGTTCTAGCAGGTGTCCAAAGCCCCTTCCTTTTTCAGACTGAACAGTATTCCATGGTGTGGGTGTCTCACATTTTGCTCTTTTCCATCCATCGGTGGGTGTTTAGGTTGCCTCCACGTTTTAGCTGTTGTGACTAACACTGCCGTGAACATGAATTCAATTTCAATTCTGCTTTCCGTTCTGACTATATCCCCAGAAGTGAAAATCCTGTGCTAGATGGTAATTGTATTTTTACCTTTTTGAGTAACCTTCCTACTGTTTTCCATGGAGGTGGCACCAGGTACCTCCCCACTGGCCACTGCCTGACCAAGCAGTCCTTCCCAAAGGTGAGCTGTGCTGTGGTCCTGGGAGTGTCTTTTGTGTTCCTGTGATGACTGAGGAGGGACAGGCGCCCGCACCTGCTGCGTGGACATCCCCTCCTCTGGGGCAGAGATGAGCTAGATGGCTCGTAAGCATTATTATGGCCAGTTCAAGACGAGGATGTTACTGTCCACACCTTTGAGGTTACTTATTAACCTTTAGCTAACTGACTACATGCTTACAAGTTTGCTTAAACAAAAGCTAAATAAGAATCATGTCCTTCCTGTGGAGGGGAAATACCATAGAAAAAAATAGAACAACTCAAAACATAGGGTTAGCAGTGAGTTAGCTTCAAATTTTCAAAACTTCTCTTCAAGAAAATATACCTTAAAATGAAAAAAGCAAAAGCTATCGATTGTGAAAAGATATTTGTAACTCATAGAACTGGCAGAAAATCAGCATCTGGAAAACTAGAATTTCTGTAAATCAGTATGAAAATGACAAGTATCCAAATATTTTGTTTGAAGTAAAAATCTAATTCTCTTATTTACATATTCCTGAGCCAAGGTGACACGCTCTTAACAGACGATTTTATAATAAACTTTGCTATGTGATACAGCAAGTCTTTCTGACCTTGAAAATGGAAGTCAGAAGAAAACTGCGTCACCTGAAAGGTGACGAAGGGAAAGAACACCTGCCACCTCAGAGTCTTATACCAAGAGTGTTCTCCAAAGTGAAGGCAAAATAAAGATGTTTCTAGGCAACTGCCTTGGACCACAAAGAGACCAAACCCGTTAATTCTAAAGGAAATAAGTCCTGAGTATCTACTGGAAGGACTGATGCTGAAGCTGAAACTCCAATACTTTGGCCACCTGATGCAAATAACTAACTCATTTGAAAAGACCCTGGTGCTGGGAAAGACTGAAGGCAGGAAGAGAAGGGGACAACAGAGGATGAGATGGCTGGATGGCATCACCGCCTCAATGGACATAAGTTTGAGTAAACTCTGGGAGTTGGTGATGGACAGGGAGGCCTGCCATGCTGCAGTCCATGGGGTCACAGAGAGTCAGACACAACTGAGCAACTGAACTGACCGAGGCAAGTAAAGCAAATCCACCACAGACACAGCCGACACCCCCAGGAGAAGACCTCAGCTGAAGGGGACCCACCACGTGGCCGCACGGACCACCAGGCAAAAGGGGAGAGGCGGTGTGGAGACTCGGGCAGCAAGACAGGTCACGAGCTCTGTGAGGTAAGGGGTTCACAGACATGGGCAGGACTGCTGGGGGCATGGGCACTCAGCAGGGATGTGGGCAGATTGCTGGGAGGGCTGGTCCAGGCCCTCAGCCTTGGCCTTGGTGTCATTTACCCCCAAATCTCTTGCTGTGGTGAAACACACATAACACGAAGTCTGTTGTCTCCAAGCATGTCAGTGCACACAGCTCATCAACACTAAGCGCCTCAGTTCAACCATCCCCAGCAGCATCCCCAGAACTTTCTCATCTTCCCAAACAGACTCTGCCCCCGTTAAACACCGACCGCCCTCCCCCTGCCTCTGGGAACCACCATACAGCTCTGTTTCTGTGAAGTGGGATTCTCTAGGGACTTCATGTAAGTGAGATCACAGGGTATTTGTGTTTTTGTGTCTGGCCTGTTTTACTTAGCGCCCTCAAGGTTTTATCATGTTCTAGCAGGTGTCCAAAGCCCCTTCCTTTTTCAGACTGAACAGTATTCCATGGTGTGGGTGTCTCACATTTTGCTCTTTTCCATCCATCGGTGGGTGTTTAGGTTGCCTCCACGTTTTAGCTGTTGTGACTAACACTGCCGTGAACATGAATTCAATTTCAATTCTGCTTTCCGTTCTGACTATATCCCCAGAAGTGAAAATCCTGTGCTAGATGGTAATTGTATTTTTACCTTTTTGAGTAACCTTCCTACTGTTTTCCATGGAGGTGGCACCAGGTACCTCCCCACCAATTATGCACGGAGATGTCAGCATCTTCACATCATCGCCAATACCTGGTACTTTTTTTTTGGTGGGGTTTTTTTTTTTGGATAGAAACCATTCTGAGTGTGCCGCGGGGTCTCACTGTAGCTTTGATCCGCGTTTCCTAATGATCCATGATGCTGAGTGTCTTTTCATGTGAGTGTGGGCCATCTGTGTATTTTCTTTGAAGAAATGTCTATTCAAATCCTTAATCCATCTCTGAATTGTTGTTTTGTTGTTGAGTTTCAGAAGTTCTCTATATATTCTGAATGTTAAATCCTTATGAGATATATAACCTGCAAACACTTTCTCCCATTCTACTGTCTGTATTTTTATTCTGTATACAGAGTCTTTGATGCACAAGAATTTTACATTTTCATGAATTCCATTTTGTCAGTTTTTTCTTTTATTGTCTGTGCTTTTGGAATCATATCAAAGAAATGTTGCCAAACTCAACGCTGTGAAAATTGTGCCCTATGCTTTCTTCTAAGAGCTGTAGTATTAGGGCTTAGACTTAGGCCATGTGTCCATTTTGGTTAATTTTCTTATATGGTGTGAGGTAAGGGTCCAACTTCAATTGCTGACATTCAGAGCCAGGTAATTCTTTGTTCATGGGAAGGACTGTGCTTCATAGGATGTTTAGCAATGTCCCTGACCTCTGCTCCCAGTGGAGCAGACACTGCAAATGTTGCCCTGGGCAGCACATGGCGTCTCTGGTTGCAAGACTGGTGGCAAGGTGGCCTTCGGGATGGAGGCAGAGCTGTGGACAAACCTCTTGGAGTGACCACGGAGCATTAAGAGGGTGGAGTCCCTCCTGAAAGCCCACTGAGGGAGGTCGGCAGCAGAGGGCTCTCCGCAGGCCTGTGGCCCTCTGCTCAGTGAGCCCATGGGCAAGGTGGCCCAGGCAGCAGAGATGGAGGCTCTGCATGGACTCACAAGTGCCCACATCCCCACACCAAGGCTGACCCAGCCACCAACACGGCTGAGCACACACACACATACACACACACACAAACAGAGCAGAGGCTGGATCAGAAGCTCAGCAGTGCAGTCATCATGGAAACCCCGATACCCGGAGAGGAAGCAGCGAACAGACACCAGCAATGAAGCAAATGCAAGCAGAGCCAAAGCGAGGCCCCGCTGCGCAGAGAGTCTGAGACGCAGAGCCGCTCACCCCTGAGCTTCAGGAGCCCGGGGTGCAGGAATCTCTGCCGGCGGATGGGGCCCAGGAAGGGGGCAACTCCGGACCAGCTGCGTGCTCCCAGCTCGGTTCCAGCACGCGTGCAGCACGGCCACGTTTCCCCAGAAGAGCTCTCGCACCAGGGACAGCCCCACCCAGACCAGCCCGTCCCCAGCAGACCCTCCCCGACCCGCCCGCGGACGCCGTGGCACCCACATTTGACTGATGGACAGCCTTCCCCAGGGGTCTGAGAGGTGACGCTCTGGGAGGTCACTGTGGGGCCTGTGCACCGTCCGCCCCCGAGCGACTGCCCCCCACGTTCTACTTGCCGCCAGGGTCACGAGCTGAGCCGGCATGGTCTGGGCCTGCACCCACCCTTGTCCCCCGGGGTGAGAGGCCACCACGTCCTCCCCCCCAGGGCCTCGCCTCCAGAGTCTGCCCTGAGTCTTCAGGACCAACCCCACTCTGTCCCTTCTCTCTGTCCGTGCCCTCACCTCCAGATCCCCTCCCTCTGCCCCTGTGCACCACAGGGGGCCGCGCTACATCCTCCCCGAAAGCCCGTCCGCCTAGACCGCCCGCTGCCGGGGCCGCCCCAGGCCACGCCCCCGTCCCCAGCGCGCTCGCTCCGGCCACCACCCTCTAGGTCACTCCCGGCCGAGCTGCCAGGGAGACTGCACGCAGGCCCTTTCCCGGGCCCTCCGCTCGGGAGTCCGGCACCCTCCCGCCTGACCCTGGCTGCCCCAGCCTCGCCAACCTGGTCCCACCAACCCCACCCCCACCCGGAATGGGCACCTCCTGTTGCTGACACCCAGGCCTGCTCTGCCCCACCTCATGCCCCGCTCACGAAAGCCCCCGAGTTTCCCTCTTCGGCCTCCCATTTTCCGCACAGTCACCCTGGGACCCCCTTGGCAAAGCACCCCAAGTTTAAGTGGATCCTGGGCCCCCCGCCGCCCGCGTCCTTCACCCGGCAGCCTTCTTGGAGGACGCTCTCCGCACATGGGCGCGCCGTGTGTCCTCGTGGAAGACAAGGCTTCCGCCGGAGCTCCCTCGCTCTCCCTCCCACCGCTCCTCTGAGACACACCTGCTGCCTCCCAAGCCCGTCCTCCAGCCCTTGGAGGGCAGCCAGCGGCCAGGATGGCCTGCCTCCCTTGGCCCGCCCGCCCAGTGCTGCCTCGTCTGCGTTCACCGCTGTCAGAGTGCCGTCGCGCTGGCCAAGATGCCCCGCGGCGCTGCCGGCCGCCAGTGGGTGCCCCCTGAGTCTGGTCTCTCCTCTCCAGGGTGGGCAGTGCAGTCGCACCTGGACTCAGGGAGCACCGCGTGTGCCCCCGGGCTCAGGCCTCACTGCCCCTCCCCACGTGCAGCCTGGGAGGGGCGCAGCCTCGGCCCTCTGCTGCCAGGGGTAAGACCGCCGGGCTTAGTCCCTTCCCGCCCTGGGTCGTTCATCAGGTGGACGTGGGCCGGGCCAGGCCTCGCCAGGCTCTCGCCAGGACCCCAGGGGCCGGCAGTCTGCCGCGGCAGGGAGGTGGGCGCACGTGTGCTCCTGCCCGGGGAGCTTTCTGGGGCCAAGGAGCCCCGCATCTTGTCAGCGTCCCGTCCAGGAGCACAGCGTCCCACCCTCGTTTCTTCAACATCCTGGGCCTTCGGGACTCAGCTATCTGAGGGCCAGCACGTGCACCAGTAGGAAGGACGTGGGGTCTCTGACAGCTGGCAGGCTGGGAGGGACCCTCAGCCACCCACAGCCACACTGCGCATGCCCGGGGGTGACTGCCCCACGCAGACCACAGCCCCGTGGGAAGTGTTATGGCCCAGTCACCCCCGCGTGCGAAGAGGTCGCTGGACTCAGACAAGACACAGTCTGACCCTAACTGCTGTCATGCTGGGTGTCAGTGTTTAGCTTGATTTAATGCCACAGCCCTGAGGCTCCATTTCCCCTCAGAGCTGAACGCTTTATTCTTTGCACTTGACCAAAAGCTACGTGCTTATCAGGAGTAATCACACTTCAGACTCCGCCAGCTTAAGTCTGTGGAAATGTGGGGCGGCTGCCACTCATCCTTTCCTGCTCAGCATAGAAGTAGCCAAGTGCACGTGCCCAGAGGGGACGCCGAGGAGACCCTGGCCCGTGCCCCACCAATCCCCAGGCTCTGACAGCTGGCATGTCCACCAGGATGGGGCCCGTGCACTTGGAGGGTCATTGCCCCTCCAAGGGTTCCCGAAGCCCAGCAGCCTCCCTGGCTCAGCCCTGCCCCCACAGCTCCGGGCAGGGGCGCCGAGTGGCCTTGGGGGCCCACCTGCTGCTCCTGAAGGCAGTGCTGACCTGAGGTCACCACAAGGCACCGGGAGCCCAGGACCACAGCAAAGACCCACACACACTCCGGGAGGCCCGTGCCGCAGGCAGTGTGGACCCAGCCCAACGCACGCGCTCACCTAGGACAGACCCCAGAGCCATGAGGGTCTACCCAGTCACGAGGAAGGGGGCCCACTCAGAGAGCCACTGCAGGCTGGCCACAGAGACCCCACCACTGCTGTTCTGGGGGGCAGCGGGCACCGGCTCCAGCTCAGGGCTGGCAAGTACCCATGAGTGCCTGGTGTCCACCAGCCAGCCCAGCATCACCAGGGCACACGGGCAGAGTCTCAGGCCCACAGGCTGGACGAGGGATGCCCACCTTTCTCCCCACCGTGCTCAGGATGTCCGACCGTGGGTTCTCACAGCTGCAGGAGACTCCCCCTGCTTCTCTCGGGCCAATTTACCCTGAACCTTTTCCCCACCTTGCCTCTGCTGACCGCACGCTCGCCCTGCACCAGCCATCTCCACAGAAGCTCCTGGCTCCTTCCTCATCCTTTGCGTGGCCGTGAGCCATCCCCAGGGGCAGCTTTGTGCCTGCAGGCATTCAAAGCCCTTGCAGGGAGCCCACTTCCCTGTGCTGGGAGATAAAGGGCCAGCCCACCCATCAGGAGACTGGTCTGCCCGTTACAGGAAATAGGAGCAGAGGAAGAAACAGGATTTGATTGGTGCCCTGGGACGGGGGCACACCACCCCTGATGACAGCCTCTGAAGGCCCAGCACTGGGCCACGAGGTTCTCGCCACGGGGTCTGCAGCCGGGCGTGCGTGTCACAAACCTCCCATGTCCTCGGGCGCCCCAGGACCTCCGCTCCTGCTGGACCCCCTTCCTCCACGCCGGGCTCAGGCTCCTGGGCCCTCATCCCAGCTCCTCCTCCCACGTCCTTGTGCCCGCTGCAAATGAGGACCCCTGGCCGAGGGCCGGGAGGTGGGCTGGGGACAGAGGCCTGGCCTGGCGCACAGTGCCGGAACTGTTGCAGGGGAGAGGCACCCACGTGTGACCCTGCATGAGGCTATTGGAGCCTCAGGGAGAGGAGGACGCAGGAGGCAAGGAGCAGACTTGTTCCCAAAGAGGCCAAGGGTGTGAGCACCTTGAGGCCAAGGGGACATGACTTTTCAACTGTCAGCACAGGGAGTTGCAGATTTCAAGAGAGAAAATGACAATAAACTCTATCTTGGGTTGGAAATGATGGTACCTGTGCTAGTGCTTCATTTTCAAAACACACCAGTGGATGCAGACATCACTGAGGGGCAACAGACTGTGACAGATGAAATGAAGACCCTGGCATCTGGCCCCATCACTCCATGGGAAATAGGTTTGACCAAAAGCTACGTGCTTATCAGGAGTAATCACACTTCAGACTCCGCCAGCTTAAGTCTGTGGAAATGTGGGGCGGCTGCCACTCATCCTTTCCTGCTCAGCATAGAAGTAGCCAAGTGCACGTGCCCAGAGGGGACGCCGAGGAGACCCTGGCCCGTGCCCCACCAATCCCCAGGCTCTGACAGCTGGCATGTCCACCAGGATGGGGCCCGTGCACTTGGAGGGTCATTGCCCCTCCAAGGGTTCCCGAAGCCCAGCAGCCTCCCTGGCTCAGCCCTGCCCCCACAGCTCCGGGCAGGGGCGCCGAGTGGCCTTGGGGGCCCACCTGCTGCTCCTGAAGGCAGTGCTGACCTGAGGTCACCACAAGGCACCGGGAGCCCAGGACCACAGCAAAGACCCACACACACTCCGGGAGGCCCGTGCCGCAGGCAGTGTGGACCCAGCCCAACGCACGCGCTCACCTAGGACAGACCCCAGAGCCATGAGGGTCTACCCAGTCACGAGGAAGGGGGCCCACTCAGAGAGCCACTGCAGGCTGGCCACAGAGACCCCACCACTGCTGTTCTGGGGGGCAGCGGGCACCGGCTCCAGCTCAGGGCTGGCAAGTACCCATGAGTGCCTGGTGTCCACCAGCCAGCCCAGCATCACCAGGGCACACGGGCAGAGTCTCAGGCCCACAGGCTGGACGAGGGATGCCCACCTTTCTCCCCACCGTGCTCAGGATGTCCGACCGTGGGTTCTCACAGCTGCAGGAGACTCCCCCTGCTTCTCTCGGGCCAATTTACCCTGAACCTTTTCCCCACCTTGCCTCTGCTGACCGCACGCTCGCCCTGCACCAGCCATCTCCACAGAAGCTCCTGGCTCCTTCCTCATCCTTTGCGTGGCCGTGAGCCATCCCCAGGGGCAGCTTTGTGCCTGCAGGCATTCAAAGCCCTTGCAGGGAGCCCACTTCCCTGTGCTGGGAGATAAAGGGCCAGCCCACCCATCAGGAGACTGGTCTGCCCGTTACAGGAAATAGGAGCAGAGGAAGAAACAGGATTTGATTGGTGCCCTGGGACGGGGGCACACCACCCCTGATGACAGCCTCTGAAGGCCCAGCACTGGGCCACGAGGTTCTCGCCACGGGGTCTGCAGCCGGGCGTGCGTGTCACAAACCTCCCATGTCCTCGGGCGCCCCAGGACCTCCGCTCCTGCTGGACCCCCTTCCTCCACGCCGGGCTCAGGCTCCTGGGCCCTCATCCCAGCTCCTCCTCCCACGTCCTTGTGCCCGCTGCAAATGAGGACCCCTGGCCGAGGGCCGGGAGGTGGGCTGGGGACAGAGGCCTGGCCTGGCGCACAGTGCCGGAACTGTTGCAGGGGAGAGGCACCCACGTGTGACCCTGCATGAGGCTATTGGAGCCTCAGGGAGAGGAGGACGCAGGAGGCAAGGAGCAGACTTGTTCCCAAAGAGGCCAAGGGTGTGAGCACCTTGAGGCCAAGGGGACATGACTTTTCAACTGTCAGCACAGGGAGTTGCAGATTTCAAGAGAGAAAATGACAATAAACTCTATCTTGGGTTGGAAATGATGGTACCTGTGCTAGTGCTTCATTTTCAAAACACACCAGTGGATGCAGACATCACTGAGGGGCAACAGACTGTGACAGATGAAATGAAGACCCTGGCATCTGGCCCCATCACTCCATGGGAAATAGGTGGGGAAACAGTGGAAACAGAGGCTGACTTTATTTTTTGGGGCTCCAAAATCACTGCAGATGGTGACTGCAGCCATGAAATTAAAAGATTCTTGCTCCTTGGAAGAAAAGTTATGACCAACCTAGACAGCTTATTAAAAAGCAGAGACATTACTTTGCTAACAAAGGTCCGTCTAGTCAAGGCTATGGTTTTTCCAGTAGTCATGTATGGATGTGAGAGCTGGAGCATAAAGAAAGCTGAGTGCCGAAGAATTGATGCTTTTGAACTGTGGTGTTGGAGAAGACTCTTGAGAGTCCCTTGGACTGCAAGGAGATCCAACCAGTCCATCCTAAAGGAGATCAGTCGTGAATATTCATTGGAAGGACTGATGCTGAAGCTGAAACTCCAGTACTTTGGCCACCTCATGCAAAGAGTTGACTCATTGGAAAAGACCCTGATGTTGGGAAAAATTGAGGGCAGGAGAAGGGGATAACAGAGGATGAGAGGGTTGGATGGCATCACTGACTCAATGTACATGAGTTTGAGCAAGCTCCAGGAGTTGATGATGGACAGGGAGGCCTGGTGTGCTGCAGTCCACGGGGTTGAAAGAGTCGGACACGATGGGGCGACTGCACTGAGCTGGACTGAGATGTAACAGCCTGTGTGCTGCCTGCCTCAGGGGCAGAGGGCTGGGGAGGGGCCCGCAGCCCAGGACCCCTGAGCAGGCCCAGTGTCCACCCTGGGCTTCTGAGACGGTCCTTGCCAGAGGAGCCCAGAGCTACCCGGGGGATGCATGACCCAGGGCTGGGGCGAGTGAGGCACAGGGCGGCCAGAAATCTTGGGTCAGAAAGTGAGGAGCTGTTTAAGAAAGGCAGGGCCATGTGGGAGGAGCATGAGCCAGCATGAATGGGCTGCCCCTGGCTGAATCTGGGGCAATTCGATCACGAAAATAAAGAATGACAGGAGCAAATTAAAACCCGCTGAATGTGATCAGGCTACATGAGCCCAGATTTACAGCAAAGAAGACACAGAAAATTTGAGGACTCATGTGCTGTAACAGCTCGTGTGCTGTAACTAAAGATTCTGCAGCTAAGACCTGGCACAGCCAAATAAATAAAAATGAATGTTTTCTAAAAACTATGAATTTGTAGCTTAATAAGCTTGCAAGAGCAGACTCATTGGAAAAGACCCTGATGCTGGGAAAAGTTGAAGGCAAAAGGAGAAGAGGGCAGCAGAGGATGAGATGGTTGGATGGCATCACCTACTCAATGGATGTGAACTTGAGCAAATTCTGGGAGATAGTGGAGGGCAGGGAAGCCTGGTGTGCTGTAGTCCATGGGGTCACAAAGGGTTGGACACAACTCAGCAACTGAACAACAGCCGCCAACAGTAACAGCTTGCGTGGCTGCTGGGTGGGTCCAGGCAGCCGGCTGTGTTTCTACACTGGAACTGAAGCAGAGTTATTTGTGGGTCTTTTTCTAGACCATCTGAGAGTGAATCATAAGTGAGATGCCCCTTCGTCCCCCTGTGTGTCCGCGTCAGGACGCCAGGCCAATTCGTGGCCACATGCTGGTCCTCAGACTCCGTGTGCCCTTCAGCAGAGACTCCAGCCCCACGCTAAGCAGCTTTAGCTGTCACCCTTGACAGTTCCAGCCCCTTCATTTTGCAGACAGTCTCTGCGTTGGGTCGGCTGGGGGACTCCTCAGGACTAGAGCCAGGTTACAGGCCTGCAGCAGGAGGTCCCTGAGGCAGGGCCAAGCTTCCCCACAAGCTCTGCCTGGCAGGACTCCCACTTTCTAAGAAAACACTGGCACAGTTTATGTCAGGGAATTGCCTGTGTTCTCTTCTATGGGTTTTGTGGGGTTGTGTCTTCTGTTTGCCTTCGAGCCATTTCGAGTCTATTTTTGTGGGTGGTGTGAGAGGGCTCTAGCTTCATGGATCCGTATATGGCAGTCCAGCTTTCCCAGCGCCGCTTGCTGAAGGGGCTGTCCCCTTCCTGCTCTCCATTCTTGCCTCCGTGCCCAGAGGTGGCCAGCCGCGGGTGCCTGGCTCCTTTCTGGCACCTCTGCTCCCTGGAGCTGTGTGTTTATGCCAGCGCCACACTGTTCGATTACTGTAGCTTTGTAGTTTTGTCTGAAACCTGGGAGGGCTATGCTACCAGCTTTGTTCTTTTCCCTTAAGATTTGCTTTGGCAATCCTGGGTCTTCTGTATTTCCCTTAAATTTTAGGGTTATTTGTTCAAGTTCTGTGGACATTGTCATGGGTAATTTGGCAGGGAAAGCATTAAGCCTGGCGATTGATCAGATAGTCTGAGTGAAGGATTTTCTGGGTAACTGTTACAGAACACAGCCACAGAGATTCCGGGAAGGGACTAGCCATGAGGGGGTAACGCTATCATATTAAGATGCACTACAAAGCTTGGATGAGCAGGCCAAGCTCCAGGGCACAGAAGATCAACCCATGGAGGAGAGGAAGTCTGGAGGAAGATGCCCAAACACGAGGGAAAATACTGTTGCAGCTCAGAGGCCACCTCAGTGACTGATCACTTCCGGAGTGAAAACTGAGTGTCTGGGGGACCCACTCTTCATGTGAACCTCCTTTATCGCTTTTGACTTTTCTGCCATATGTGTGTTTTCTGCTTAAATAAATAAATAAAACGTGACGGCAAAAGTTATACAAATGCCAGCTGCTTCTCTCCCCGAGTATGAGCTGGCCTACAAGGCGTGGAGAGAGAAGGCCTGGTCCCTGGTGGGACCGCTGACCAGCAGAGCTGGCCAGGCCTTCAGCCCCTCCCTGGGCTCCCAGCTGGGCCAGGCAGCCCACCGTCCCTGGGTTCCACAGCTCCCTCTGCGGCAGACGTGTGAAGAGGAGGTGACTCCCAGGGCTCGGGGGCAGGGCTGGCCCAGCCACTAGGTGAGATCCTCCCAAGTCAGGACTCCATGCTCATCACCCCGCACCCTCCTCTGAACTGAGCCAGCTGCCCCAGCAATCATGAATCATTATGTTGGTACACAACTTCTTGCTTGCTTGCTTTTCTTTTTTTTCAAAAGCAGCTTTACTGAGATATAACTCGCATGCCATGTAGTTAGTCTATGTGTGTGTTATGATGGTTTTTAGAGGGTTCCTGGTCATGCATCCTTCTCCACAATTTATTTTAGACCCTTCTTACTCCCCCAGAGCAGCCCTGCTCCCCCAGCTCTCCCTTGCACACTCCCTCCCCAGCCCCCGCAATACGAGTCTACTCCCTGGCTCTGTGGATTTGCCTGTTTGGGGCATTTCGTGAGAAGAACTGCAGCCAGGTGGCCTGGTGCCTCATTCTCTCCTGCAGCGGGCTGTTTCCAGGGTTCACCCGTGCTGAAGGGGGTGTCAGTGCTTCACTTATCTTTACTCCAAGTAATATTCTGCTGTGTGGAAGGACCCACTTGCCAGCCTATGGCCATTTGGCTATTGTAAGTTAATGTCAGCGTGAACAGCCATGTATGGGTTTTCTTTTAATGTGGAGAATATGTATTTAGGAGCATATATCACACAATGCATGGGTTACTCCTATTCCTCCAAATGGGCTTCCCAGGTGGCTCAGTGGTAAAGAATCCACCTTCCAATGCAGGAGATGCAGGAGACCCAGGTCAAATCCCTGGGTCGGGAGGGTCCCCTGGAGGAGGCAATGGCACCCACTCCAGCACTCCTGCCTGGAGAATCCCAGGGACAGAGGAGCTGGGGGGCTGCCGTCCATGGGGCCACAGAGGGTCGGACACGACTGAGCAATGTCACTTTCTCTTTTCACTTTCATGCATTGGAGGAGGCAATGGCACCCACTCCAGCACTCTTGCCTGGAGAATCCCAGGGACGGAAGAGCCTGGCGGCTGCCGTCCACAGAGCCACGGAGCTGGACTCAACTGAGCAGAGTCCTTGTCTATTCCTCCAAACTGGGCTTCTTCTCAGCCACTCATCCTTTCAACTTTCATTGTGGAAAATGCGTGCGACATAAAGTCTCTCATCTCAGCCGCTTTCAAGTGTCCACTGGTGTCACCGCCGCCCGCCCCTGCAAGCCTTCATCCTAGAGAGCTGGAACTGCTTGGACAATTGTTTATTGTCCCCAAAACAGCACTGGCCTCCTCCACCCCAGTCCGGCCCCACGAGCCCACCTTCCGCGCCCATGACTGGGCTCCTCTCAGTACCTGATGTTGTGAAGCCAAGCAGCCTTTGTCCTTGTGCCTGGCTCACGTCTCGGAGCACAGCATCCTCGAGCTCTGGTCGTGTTGGAGCCTGTGTCAGACTGTCATTTGGCCTCAAGGCTGAGCGAGTCTCTGCCGGGGGTGGGTTTGGTCTCGGCCCGTGGATGCTGATGCACTTCCAGGGAGGCCCGGGTTCGCCTGGGCCGTGCAGTGCCCCCCAGACAGTTCCCGGAGACGGGCTGCGGCTGCACCGGCCCGTGTGGCCTCACTGCAGTTGCAAGACGCCCGCAGTGATGACCGTCAGGGAACCCTGAGAGGACAGGCCCGTCACTCACAGGCCTGGAGGGCCCACGGCGCGGGCACAGCATGGCCACAGGTCACGGGGAGAAAGTGGCTCGGGCTCTGCCTCTGTGGGGGCGAGGGTGGGGCCTGGGGCCTGGGGCTTCACCCTTCAGCGGTGAATTGAAGGCGGAATGGTGGGAGTTAGGGGAGGCGGGGAGAGGGGCCACTGCGGTGGTCCTCTGTGTGGGTCACCAGGGCATTGGGAAGCGGAAGCTCAGGCTGGCAGTGGTCGGCCCGGCTCCTCACTGGGCACCTTGCTGGTGACCTCGCTGTAGCGTGCTCATCCAGAGGCCGTCTGTGAAACGGATGCCTCGCAGCAAAGGCTGTCCATCTAAGGAAGAAACAGAAACTATTACTCAAGCCAAGGTGAGGATTATCACCCAGGAAGAGCCTCTCAGAAAGCTGACTGGTCATCAGAAGTCAACCCACAGCGACGCGGGTTTCTGAGACAGGCTCTGCGTGACGTGCCATGGGTCATCTGCACACTCCAGGTCTGTGAGGGCAAGGTGGGGTCCTGGTGACCTGCACAGGCCGAGAAGGAATGCTGTCTTCACGGAACTGTCTTGTTGGTGCTGGGTGAACGTCACTCTTCAGGGCTGAGCAGGTGACCCTGCTAATGGGAGGTGGGTCGGTGCAGACAGACGCACAGTGTGCGGCGTCAGGGGACGACAGAGGAGGCAAACAGCAGATTCTTCTCATCTCCCCGTAAAATATGGATTTATTTCATAGGCGTTACACCATGGTCAGAGAAGCAGGCTGTCAGGCAAGTTATGCCAACTGAAAAAATTCACAGCCTAGAAGCTGAGAATTGTTTCATCTGGGGACACTCCTGAGGACTAGAGTCCAGGAGACAGACTCTTGGTAGCTCTGAGACTGATTTGAAGAAGTTGGGAGGAGCCAGGATATATTGGAGTTTTTTGGAAAAAAAAAAAAGAGAGTGTGGCCAAGCCTCAGAATACGACGGCTAATCATCAGTTAACGCACCGAGCACTCTCTCGGGCTCACTGCAGTCATTCCTCGGATGTGCACCTTGTCGTGCACCTAGGGCCGGAATCTCCATCCCGAGAGCCCTCAGGGGGCCCTGCTGGAGGGGTGGGCAGCTGTGATGTGGCGGCCTAATGGCCGCAACTTCCTTCATTTGCTGGCAGGGGACATTTCTCGTCCGCAGTTTCGACCCCTAGAGCAGGTTTGACTCATGAGCTTGTTGATGCGCACTTGATGTGATGGACGGGGAGGCCTGGCGTGCTGTGATTTATGGGGTCACGGAGTTGGACACGACTGAACGACTGCACTGCACTGAGCTGCTGAGCTGCTGAGCTCAGCCTGCTAGTGTCTGGGGAGGGTCTTCATGAGGACGGTGCACGCGTGCTGAGCGGCTTCAGTTGACTCTTTGCAACCCCCTGGACTGTAGCCAGCCACGCTCCTCTGTCCATGGGATTTTCCAGGCAAGAACACTGGAGTGGGATGCCATTTCCTCCTCCAGGGGATGACCTTCCCAACCCAGGGATCGAGCCGAAGGCACTTATGTTTCCTGCACGGGCAGGTGGACTCTTTATCACTAGCACCAGCTGGGAAGCCCGTAAGGACATTGGTCTGTAGCTATTTATCGTCTGGATCTTGTCTGGCTCAGCTGTCAGGCAACGCTGCCCTCATAGAATAGTAAGGGTATGTCTCCTTCTCTTCAGTCTTTTTTTGGAAAAGTGTGAGGATTGGTCTTAGCACTTTGAATGTTTGTTAGTTGGAGAATTCACCAGGGCCAGCCATTGAGTGCTTAGCTTGATTTTCTTTGCTGAGAGATGTTTAATTTACTGATTCAGTTTCCTTCTTAGTATAATATAAAGTCTATTCAGATTTTCGATTCAGTATTTCTTGCTGGTTTAGGTTTTGTGTTTCTTGGAATGTGCACTTCATCTGTTACCCAACTGGGTTACGTTTGCTCACAAGGCGCTCTTCTAGCCCTTCTCTTTTCTGTAGAATGGGCAGTAATGTCCCCACTTTAGTTTCTGATTCTAGTATTTGAGCCTTCTGCTTTTGTTAGTTCCTCTAGGTAAGATCTGTCGACTGTTCATCTTTTCAAAGAACTACCTTTTGTTTATGTTGCTTTGTTTTTCTATTTGCTAGTCTTTATCTCAGAGAAGGCGATGGCACCCCACTCCAGTACTCTTGCCTGGAAAATCCCATAGGCGGAGGAGCCTGGTAGGCTGCAGTCCATGGGGTCGCGAAGAGCCGGACACGCCTGAAGCAGCTTAGCAGCAGCAGCAGCAGTCTTTATCTCCGCTCTAACCTTTTTTATTTTTTTCCACTAGCTGCTTTGGGTTTAGCCTTTTTTCCTCTAGTCTGTTTAATCTGAGAAGTGGAATATTTCCTTCCATATCAGTAAACGAAGAACATCACAGTCCTCAGTGATTTCAGCCCTCTAACAAGAGTTGGTGAGCTCTGAGGGGACCCGGGGGAGAAGAACCCCTGCCATCTAGCCCTGGATGCAACTTCTTCCCCAGGGAGCCCTGAGGGGGCACAGGCCATGAGCACACGGGCCTGGTCCAGGGAGCCGAGGTGCCTATCAAAGTAAGCCCAGACTTGCACATCCTCCCAAATACAGAAAAGCGCTACGTCTCTTAGCTTGGGATATCTGGTTTTCTTTAATTAACAATAATCTTGATGTTCCTGCCACTTGTCCTTTGTTGCAAAACCTGCTATATATCCAAACACCCCCCACACCTCCACAAAGAAGTTCCTCAGAGCTGTCTGAGACGCTGCTCCCCGGGCTGCAGTCCTCATTTTGCCCAAATAAAACTTCACTCACAACTCTGATGCTGTGCAGTTTTCCCCCTGACGAGCTGTAAAATTAAGTTGTTGATCTGAAATCTGTCTTCTTTCTAAAATGTGATTACAGTCATTCCCGCTTAGCAGCATGTCGACAAAAACCAAAAATTACATTCACAACCTAAAAGCTGAAAGGTATGTTTTATTCAGTGGGCATTCTAAGGCCTTCAAGCCCAAGAGACCCGGAGAGACCTGCTCCAAGAAAGGGGTAGAGATATATAGGAGTTTTGCAGCAAAGGGCAGGGGTAGGAACAAAAGACTCAGTTCAGTTCAGTTGCTCAGTCATGTCCAGCTCTTTGTGACCCCATGGGCTGCAGCATGCCAGGCCTCCTTGTCCATCGATAACTCCCAGAGCTTGCTCAAACTCATGTCCATCGAGTAAGTGATGTCATCCAACCATCTCATCCTCTGTCATCCCCTTCTCCTGCCTTCAATCTTTCCCAGCATCATGATTTTTTCCAATGAGTCAGTTCTTCATATCAGGGGGCCAGAGTGTTAGAG
Organism: Litocranius walleri; assembly: GCA_006410535.1. Classification (NCBI taxonomy): domain Eukaryota; kingdom Metazoa; phylum Chordata; class Mammalia; order Artiodactyla; family Bovidae; genus Litocranius; species Litocranius walleri. The sequence continues at coordinate 561,903 of SJYG01000833.1, read as the reverse complement.
TTTGAGCTTCATCATCAGTCCTTCCAATGAATATTCAGGACTGATTTCCTTTAGGATGGACTGGTTGGATCTCCTTGCAGTCCAAGGGACTCTCAACAGTCTTCTCCGACACCACAGTTCAAAAGCATCAATTCTTCAGGGCTCATCTTTCCTTATAGTCCAACTCTCACATCCATACATGACCACTGGAAAAACCATAGCTTTGACTAGACGGACCTTTGTTGACAAAGTAATGTCTCTGCTTTGTAATATGCTGTCTAGGCTGGTCATAGCTTTTCTTCCAAGAAGCAAGCGTCTTTTAATTTCATGGCTGCAGTCACCATCTGCAGTGATTTTGGAGCCCAAGAAAATAAGGTCTGTCACTGTTTCCATTGTTTCCCTAACTATTTCCCATGGAGTGATGGGACCGGATACCATGATCTTTGTTTTCTGAATGTTGAGCTTTAAGCCAACTTTTTCACTCTCCTCTTTCACTTTCATCAAGAGGCTCTTTAGTTCTTCTTCACTTTCTGCCATAAGGGTGGTGTCACCTGCATATCTGAAGTTATTGATATTTCTCCCGGCAGTCTTGATTCCAGCTTGTGTTTCTTCCAGCCCACCATTTCTCATGATGTACTCTGCATATGAGTTAAATAAGCAGGGTGATAACATACAGCCTTGATGTACTCCTTTCCCGATTTGGAACCAGTCTGTTGTTCCATGTCCAGTTCTAACTGTTGCTTCCTGACCTGCATACAGATTTCTCAGGAGGCAGGTAAAGTGGTCTGATATTCCCATCTCTTTCAGAATTTTCCACAGTTTGTTCTGATTCATATAGTCAAAGGCTTTAGTGTAGTCAATAAAGCAGAAGTAAATGTTTTTCTGGAACTCTCTTTTGCTTTTTCTGTGACCCAGTAGGTGTTGGCAATTTGATCTCTGGTTCCTCTGCCTTTTCTAAATCCATCTTGAACATCTGGGGGTTCACGGTCCACGTACTATTGAAGCCTGGCTTGGAGAATTTTGAGTCAACAAGAGTCCGAAAAGCAGTACTTGGGTACAATTTCAAAAATGACAGGATGATCTCTGTTCATTTCCAAGGCCAACCATTCAATATCATAGTAATCCAAGTCTATGCCTCAAGCAGGAATGCTGAGGAAGCTGAAGTTGAACGGTTCTATATGAAGACCTACAAGACCTTCTAGAACTAACACCCCCCCTCCCAAAAGATGTCCTTTTCATCATAGGGGACTAGTATGTAAAAGTAGAAAGTCAAGATACTTGGAGTAACAGGCAAATTTGGCCTTTCAGTACAAAATGAAGCAGGGCAAAGGCTAACAGTATTTTGCCAAGAAAACACACTGGTCATAGCAAACACCCTCTCCCAACAACACAAGAGACAACTCTACACATGGAAATCATCAGATGGTGAATACTGAAATCACAGTGATTATATTCTCTGCAGCCAAAGATGGAGAAGTTCTATACAGTCAGCAAAAACAAGACCGGGAGCTAACGGTGGCTCAGATCATGAACTCTTTATTGCCAAAACCAGACTTAATTGAAGAAAGTAAGGAAAACCACTAGACCATTCAGGTGTGACCTAAATCAAATCCCTTATGATTACACAGTGGAAGTGAGAAAAAGATTCAAGGGCTTAGATCTGATAGACAGAGTACCTGAAGAACTGTGGACGGAGGGTTGTGACACTGTAGAGGAGGAAGGATCAAGTCCATCCCCAAGAAAAAGAAATGCAAAAAGTCACAATGGTTGTCTGAAGAGGCCTGACAAAGAGCCAAAAAAAAAAAAAAGAAGAGAAGTGAAAGGCAAAGGAGAAAAGGAAAGATATACTCATTTGAGTACAGAGTTCCAAAGAATATCAAGGAGAAATAAGAAAGCCTTCGTTAGTGATCAGTGCAAAGAAATAGAGGAAAACAATGGAATGCAAAAGACTAGAGATCTCTTCAAAAAAACTAGAGTATCAAGGGAACACTTCATGCAAAGATGGGCACAATAAAAGACAGAATTGGTATGGACCTAACAGAAGCAGAAAATATTAAGAAGTGGCAAGAATACACAGAAGAACTTTACAAAAAACATCTTCATGACCCAGATAACCATGATGGTGTGATCACTCACCTAGAGCCAGACATCCTGGAGTGTGAAGTCAAGTGGGCCTTAGGAAGCATCACTGTGAACAAAGCTAGTGGAAGTGATGGAATTCCAGTTGAGCTATTTCAAAGCCTAAAAGATGATGCCGTGAAAGTGCTGCACCCAGTATGTCAGCAAATTTGGAAAACTCAGCAGAGGCCTTAGAACTGGAAAAGGTCAGTTCTTATTCCAGTCCCAAAGAAAGGCAATGCCAAAGAAAGCTCAAACAAAAGATTACTGCTGATAAAAGACGACTGTGGACTTCCTGGTGGTTCAGTGGTCAAGACGCCGGGCTTCCAGCACAGGGAGTGTGGGTTCATCCTGGTCAGGGAACAAAGATCCCCCAGGCAGTGTAGCCAGAACACCTAGCAATGTAGCACTGATTGGAGGTTGCAAGAGTCTGGGCTCACTGAAGCCATTCCTTTGGCTTGCACCTCAGCTACCTGGGACGAGGGTGCCGTGTTCACATCCTGAGCTTCCCCAGGCTGTGCCACTGGACGTGGCTGGGCAGGCTGATGGCTGCCAGATGGCAGGTACTCTTCCCTTCATGAGCTCCTCAGGGCCCAGCAGCGCACCGCCGTGGGTGGCCGCAGCTGCCGGTGACTGTGACACCTTCCTTGCCGAAATGGCAGGAACTTTTCCATTTCGCCGCCGCTCTGCCTGCATCCTTTAAGTTCTGTGACGTTGTGTTTTCATTTTCATTCACCTGAGTATTTTCTAATTTCCCTTGTAATTCTTCTTTGACCCACTGATTGTATTGTTTAATTGCCACAGATGTATGAATTTGTCATCTGTTACAGATTTCTAACTTTCTCTGTTACAGTCAGAGGAGATACTTGGCATGATATTTATCTTTTAAAATCTGTTGAGACTTGCTTCATCGCCTAACGTATGGTCTGTCCTGGAAAATGTCTGCTGTGCACCTGAGCGGTGTCTCCGTGCTGTCGTGTTGGGTGAAGGGTTCTGTTAGACCTAGTTAGCTTGTTGTGGGGTTCGAGTCCTATTTCCCTACCAATCTTCCATCTGGTTGTCGTGTTCATTGTTGCAAGTGGTGTGCTGAAGTCTCCAGCTCTTACTGTGGAATCGTCTGTTTTCCCAGCTCAGCTGCTGTTTGCCTCCTGACTTTTGATGGTCTGGTATTAGGTGTGTATTTACAGTTGTTGTAGCTACTTGCTGTACTGAACCTTTTGTTACTATATGGTTTCCTTCTTCCTCTCTTACACCGTTTTCTTACTTCAAGTCTGTTTTGTCTGATATCAGTATGGCCACCCTTGCCCTTTCCTGGTTACTGTCTGCGTGGAGTGGCTTTTTCCAGCCTTTCACTTTACTTGTGTCTTTGGACCTCTGCATCACAGACTCAATGGACATGAGTTTAGGGAAACTTCAGGAGTTGGTGATGGACAGGAAGGCCTGGCGTGATGCAGTTCATGGGGTCACAAAGAGTCGGACACAACTGAACTGAACTGAACTGAGCCTTTTGCAGGCCACTTTTCATCGAATCATAAGTTTTTTATTTATTCTGAAAATCTCTGCTTTTTGATTGGAGAGTTTAATCCATTTACATTTAAAGTAATCACTGATAAGTAGAGACTTACTCTGTCATCATGCTATCTGTCTTCTGTATGGCTTCTTTCGTGCTTAGCTGCCTTTCCGCAGTGCAGCTCCCACCTTGCTCCCTCATTCGCCTGTGCGTGTGCTATAGCTCTGAGGGGGGAATGCGCGCTCTATGGCTCTGAGGGGGGAATGCGCGCTCTATGGCTCTGAGGGGGGAATGCGCGCTCTATGGCTCTGAGGGGGGAATGCGCGCTCTATGGCTCTGAGGGGGGAATGCATGCTCTATGGCTCTGAGGGGGGAATGTGTGCTCTATGGCTCTGAGGGGGAGGCTCTGGCCCTTTAAGTCCGCATGCTCTGTGCTGCGGCTCCAGGAGGCTGGGGAGACACAGTCCTGCTGCCTCCTCCTCCATCTCCGGCAATCTCCTCTCAACTGTTTTTAAAAGAAGCATTCCCCTGCTGTATCCTTTTCTTCATCCTGAAGGTTGTGGCACTAACCTGCCTTAGATTGCCCTTATTTCCTCCTCCCAGGTGTGCGGTTGTCCCAACTCAATTGGAAAGCGGTGACCAGAAATACTAGGTGGGCTATGACTCACTGGAAAAGCCCCTGATGCTGGGAAAGACTGGAAGTGGGAGGAGAGGAGACGACAGAGGGTGAGCTGGCTGGAGGGCAGCCCCGACTCGATGGACGAGAGTCTGAGTGAACTCTGGGAGCTGGTGATGGACAGGGAGGCCTGGCGGGCTGCAGTCCATGGGGTCGCAAAGAGTCGGACACGACTGAGTGATTGAACTGCACTGATGCTAATATTATCTGGTGTGTAGTCGTGAACAGCTGGCATGCCCCTAACCGAGCAGATTTGTGTGCACGTGGCATTGGACAGTGGAGAACACACCCTGTGGGCTTGCGTGACTGGAAGCTGAGGGGGTCTGCACAACGTGGCCTCGTGGGTCCAGGGAGGCCCCTCTGCCCTTAGCTGTGGGGCTCCTCCAATAGTACCCTTTCCACACATATCTCAGAGGGAAACAAGAAGAGACCAGCTCTTGACGGTCCCAAATGAAGAGAGAGAGCTCTGTCGCAGGTCCCCGAGGAGGATGCTGGGAGCAGCCAGAACACCTCCTCCCTCTGGGACAGATGCTCAGCCAGTCTTGCAAGCTTGGCTCCAGACTGTGGGGCCCTCCTCTGCTCTGCCCGGCACCAGCACCGCACGCGCGGGTCCTCGGACTTCTCACCTCCGTCTGTGGTGGGAGCGTGGACGCAACACCGTCTTGGACAGAGAACGAAGGGGCTGGGAGGCCTGCGCTACCCCTCCTGGCGTCTCATCTCACTGAAGGGCCCAAAAGCAGGTCTAAGGGCGGGTGAGCTCTCATCCTGCGTGCAGCTCTTAGTGTCCCTGAAGTCAGCGCCAAGTGCATTCGTTAGGAAGGAGGAAGTGGGGTGAAGGCAGAAGCGGATGAGCCCTCTTCGCTGCTGTTGTGGTGCAGCAGAAACTGACACAGCATTGTGATGCAATTATGTCTGTGTGAGTCGCTCAGCCGTGTCCAACTCTTTGTGACCCCGTGGACTGTAGCCCACCAGGCTCCTCTGTCCATGGGATTCTCCAGGCAAGAATACTGGAGTGGGTTGCCATTCCCTTCTCCAGAGGATCTTCCTGACCCAGGGATCGAACCCTGGTCTCCTGCACTGCAGGCAGATTCTTTACCTTTTGAGCTATAGGGAAGTCCCCTTAGTAAATGTAAATAGTATACAGTATCTTAGAAAAAAACGTTGGAGTGAATAAAAACAAAACTGAGAGCTAAGCTCTGTAGATGGCAGAGTGGCTTGGCTCAGAGGAGCTCATCCACAGATGACAATCATGCACTCAGGGGAAAGTAGGAAACACTAGGTGAAGGCTCTGGAGAGTGACTTGGACACAGGCAGTCCTCGAAAGGAGGCCCTGCAGCGGGTGAGGCTCAGTGCTACAGCTTCCCGCCTGAGGAGGCAGCTGTGTGGTTGGGCAGGTGGAACCCAAGAGAACACTGCAGCTTTGATGGCTGGAAGAGTCAGACATCGGAAGTGAAGGCTAAAATCACAGAGCGGAAGGAGCTCACATCTGCGTGCAGACCCACCCAAATCCTCAGCTGACTCGTGTAGGGAAGATGCCAGTGGTCCCACGAGAACCCACAAGGCAGGGACAGAGCTGATGTTGAGTTCAGCTGGGCAAGTGGCCGGCTGGGATGAAGGTGAACCCTCATCACATGATGACCACAGAATCCAGAGTCACTACACGTGGACCAGCACGCAGACCAGCAGCAGGTGTGCGCCAGTGAGACAGGAGATGGGAGGCCAGTCCCGGGAAGCACGTTCCGTAGAAGCCTACCCAGCAGGCAGGTAGTGACAAAGGGCAAATTTAACCCGCTCCAGGAATTCAAGAGAAACATAGTCATATGAATAAACAGGGAGTCTCGGCAGAGAAATGGAACTGATTTTTTGAAAAGAACCAAACAGAAATTCTGGGACTGAAAAGTGCTACAGATGACATGCTGGGTCATAAAATAGGTCTCAAATGTTTCCAGTGTGAAATCTCAGAGTGTACTCTCTGACCACAAGGAAGTTAAATTAGAAATCAATGAGGATTGGACACAAATATTTGTAAATTGGAGAACGCACTTTTAAACAATTCATGGGTCAAAAAGAGAAATCACCAGGGAAATCAGAAAACACATGGGACTGAGTGGTGATGAGGATGCATGCGCGCGCTGTCGCTTCTGCCGCATCCAACTCTGTGCGACCCTATGGACCGTTTAGTCCAGCAGACTCCCCCATCCATGCGATTCTAAAGGCAACCATATGGAGTGGGTTGCCGCTTCCTCCTCCAGGGGATCTTCCCCACCCAGGATCAGTCTCCCCGGGAAGCCCGATGAAGCGTATATGAGCGTGTGTGAGCTGCCCAGTCGCGTCCGACTCTTTGCAGCCCCACAGACTGTAGCCTGCCAGGCTCCTTTGTCCATGGAATTCTCCAGGCAAGAATACTGGAGTGGGTTGCCGTTTCCTCCCCCAGAGGCTCTTCCCCACCCAGGGATGGAAGCTGCATCTCTCCCACCTCCTGCGCTGCAGGCAGACTTCACCACCAAGCCACCTGGGAAGGTCTGCAAAAGGCGGCGCAGAAGGCAGAGCAGTGTCTTTCCGGGAATGGGTGAAGGCTCGGCTAGCACCGAAAGCCACATCAGTGGGGTCCACCACACTGGCAAAGTGAAGGAGAACACATAAACGCCAAAATAGAAGCAGAAAGGGCATTTACCAAAACCCAGAACCCTTGCAAGAGAAAAGGGCTCAGCAACAAAGGCATCAGGGTTAGACCAGCCACTAACCTCGGACTTAGTGGCCAAACACCAAACGCTTCTCTGAGCCCAGGGACAAGGCAAGCAAGCCTAGTCTGACCATGTCTAGTTCACACTTTACTGCAGGTGTTAGAGCAGGAAAGCAAGAGCGAAATGGGAGTAAGATTGGCCAAGGAAAGGCAAAACCCCTTCTAACCGTCACTCCAAATCTTTGCTGTGATGTGACGAAAGCATACGCTCACCTCACATGACTATCCCCCGATGATGCAAGTGTTAGCTTAGAGACTGTTAAGGAATCTTTAAAACGACAGTTAGCGTTGTTAAGAGCTTAGCTGTGTCTCAGAATACATCAGTTAAGTCTCTATATAGTGACAGCAAATAACTTGAAAATAAAAATGTTGAATTACTCAGTTTTTAACAGCATCAAAACTGTAAAATACTTAGGACTAAATTTAACAGAAGTTTTACAAGGCGTCTCTGAGACCCACTGAGAGGAGAGGAAAGATCAGGAGACCCGGGGAGATGGCCTTCTCGGGTTGGGACGTTTGCTGTTGATGGTCGCCAGCTGTGCCCAGCTGGGCTGTAGACTCCAGGCGGGTCAGACGGATCTGGGGTGGGGGCAGGGCATGGGGAGACCCTGATTCCAGAAGCACCCTTCAGCATCAATGGCTCCAGTGCCAGCTCTGTTTACCCCTCGTGGCTCAGCCTGGGAGGGGACACAGGGAGCCTCTGAGTCCTCACCCCACGAGGGGGAAGAAGGCACCCCTCTGAGGCACAGAGAGGCTGCTGGCCTGGCCAGAGTCACCCAGCTGGACAGAGACCCTGCTGGGCCCCAGGTGCTCACCGCACATGTGTAAGGGGCGTCCACGGTCACGCTTTTATCTCCTTATCACCATTCTGTCCCTCAGTGGAGTGGAGGCCTGAAATAGTACTTGTAGACCACTCTTTGGGGATTTCTGTCTTTATTCTCAGGGTTGAGAAACACGGGCTAACCCTGGACTGTGCCTTTGCTCTAAAGCACTGGGGTCAAGGGAGGTGGGGATGGCATCCCAGAGGTGGGCTCCTGGGGCCCAGGGCCCAGGACTTGTGGCCTCCCCGCATTGCCTGAGTGTGGGGACATCACGGGGCCGCCTGTGATGAGGACGTGGGACCCTGGCCTCCAAGGCCATCCTGCCCTGGGACACCTCACCAGGCAGGCCCTGCCCTGCCCAACCTGGGCAGCGGGTCGACCTGCCTTGGCCCTGAGACCCCAGGTGTGAGCGAGGCCCAGGGGAGCTCTCACTTCCCTTGGTGGGACGAGGACCCTTGACGAAGCCCCAGGACCACCGAGAGGGCTGGCGGGGTTTCCCTGCAGGCTCGGGAGCAGCGCGGAGCTAAGAGAGTGCGCGGGCAACACCGCACCCCCGTCCTGATCCCTAAATTGCAGCAGGCTTCCTCCTCTGATAAGCTCGGCCTTGTTTTGAATATCACCCAGTCTCAGAACACTGTGTTTTAAAGATTTCTTCACATCTGCTCTGCCCTACTTAGGGCATCACATGACACCTAGCATAAGGCGTTCCCTTCTCTGCTCTTAATCCTCCGATTTCTGCTGATACTTAATATTTCCAACTCCCGAGCCTTCACACGGGTATTATGCTCTTGTTTGCTACAGAATTAAAGGCAGGAAGAGAATAAACAAAGCAATGCCTTTTGCGTGGCAAACTCCCGTGGCCCTCACCCCTGGGGTTCCTGTTAGGGTGGCTGCCCAGCGCCCTAGCCACCTGAGCAGGTGTGGAAGGTGTCACACCACCAGGCCTTTCGAAACTGTGCTAAAGTGGCTGGGTGGAGGGGAGACGGGAGGAGCTTGAGGAAAATCAAGTGTGCACTATTTATAACTTTTAAAGTAGATTTTTAACCTAAAATTACTGTGTGAATTAGCAACGTGTTTCCTCTTGGAACAGCATGCTTGCTTTTAGGGTAATTTTTCAAGTCATGGACAGAACTCATTTTGACATTTTGTGATTGAGGCCACAGATGGAATCACAGGACAGAGCTTGGCTGTTTTCAGCTTGTACAGGGAGCAAGCTGCACCCCTAGGCACTGCCTCTCTGGCAGATGCCCTAGAGGAGCCACGGTGACTTCCTGCTCTAGCTCTGGGGCAGCCCCAACCCCTTCAGGCACGGCTGGATCCAGGTGCCTAAGTCCACCTCTTAGCCGTTTTCTTCTCTGCGGTCATGTTCTCACAGAGGGGTGGGCTGTCCTGAGTAGCAGCAAATAGATCCCAGCTCCAAAATCTGGTACAAACACCAACCACCTCTTCCCTAAGAGTTAGCGAGTCTTGATTCAGGCTCTCCTCAATCACCTTGAGTTGGGGTCTACCCTGGTCCTTGGAAACCTGGGACCAAGAAGGCGGCCCAGAGGCAAACCCGGACTCGAAATCAGAGAAGGGGAGCTGGAGCTGGAGCCATAGAAGATGCCCACCCCCTGGTGGGGCCAGGGGAGGAGACGCGCACTCCGTCGTGGCACAGGCAGAGGGCAGGACTCTGCAGACAGGAGCGGTGGGGCGGGCCGGAGTGCCAGGTGGGCGGGAGGGCTGGCTCACTGGGAGGGGCGGGGTCCTCCCCTGCCGGCAGCAATAGGAACCCATGCAGGGTTCACACAGGACTAGTCACTCTAGCTGTCGGGGAGGTCACTCTGGCTGCCTGGGTTTGTGATATTAGAGCTGATGCAAAGCGTGGCACCCATGAACTCTCAAGGCTGGATGGGTACACAGAGAACGGGTGGCTGGTGGATGGATGAGGGGGTGAACTGAGAGGGTGGAGGCTGAGGGAGAGAGCTTGGTCCTGAGTCCAAGCTCACAGACCCCCTCGGCAGGCCTGACCCCATTTGGCTCCCTCATCTGTAAAATTGGAATCATGGGGCAGGACCCCAACACTGGGTTCCCGTGCTGTTGGCGGAGGAGGGTGCACGCTTGTTTCACGGCTGGTCTGGACCCGCTGGGACTGACTCCTGGAATGCACTTCCTGCCCCGCCAGCACCAGCTCTGTCCTCACCGAGTGGCGGCCCACTGACCCCACACGGTGGGCCTCTCCAGGCTGACACAGGCAGGCCTCGCCGTCCTGCACTTCACAGACACTGAGGTCGTCGTTGTTGCTTGTTTGTTTGTTTTCTACAGATTGAAGGTTTGCGACAGCCCTGTGTTGAACAAGCCCATCAGCATCATTTTCCCAGTAACATTTGCTCATTTACTGTCTCTGTCACATTTCGGTGATTCTTGAAATATTTTAAGTTCTTCCCGGCAAAAAGAGTATGACTCTCTGAAGACTCAGAAGATGGTTAACATGTTCTAGAAGTAAACTACTTTTAATTTTTAATTTCATGGCTTGAAATTAAAAGACGCTTACTCCTTGGAAGGCTTCTGAGGCACAGAGAGGCTGCTGGCCTGGCCAGAGTCACCCAGCTGGACAGAGACCCTGCTGGGCCCCAGGTGCTCACCGCACATGTGTAAGGGGCGTCCACGGTCACGCTTTTATCTCCTTATCACCATTCTGTCCCTCAGTGGAGTGGAGGCCTGAAATAGTACTTGTAGACCACTCTTTGGGGATTTCTGTCTTTATTCTCAGGGTTGAGAAACACGGGCTAACCCTGGACTGTGCCTTTGCTCTAAAGCACTGGGGTCAAGGGAGGTGGGGATGGCATCCCAGAGGTGGGCTCCTGGGGCCCAGGGCCCAGGACTTGTGGCCTCCCCGCATTGCCTGAGTGTGGGGACATCACGGGGCCGCCTGTGATGAGGACGTGGGACCCTGGCCTCCAAGGCCATCCTGCCCTGGGACACCTCACCAGGCAGGCCCTGCCCTGCCCAACCTGGGCAGCGGGTCGACCTGCCTTGGCCCTGAGACCCCAGGTGTGAGCGAGGCCCAGGGGAGCTCTCACTTCCCTTGGTGGGACGAGGACCCTTGACGAAGCCCCAGGACCACCGAGAGGGCTGGCGGGGTTTCCCTGCAGGCTCGGGAGCAGCGCGGAGCTAAGAGAGTGCGCGGGCAACACCGCACCCCCGTCCTGATCCCTAAATTGCAGCAGGCTTCCTCCTCTGATAAGCTCGGCCTTGTTTTGAATATCACCCAGTCTCAGAACACTGTGTTTTAAAGATTTCTTCACATCTGCTCTGCCCTACTTAGGGCATCACATGACACCTAGCATAAGGCGTTCCCTTCTCTGCTCTTAATCCTCCGATTTCTGCTGATACTTAATATTTCCAACTCCCGAGCCTTCACACGGGTATTATGCTCTTGTTTGCTACAGAATTAAAGGCAGGAAGAGAATAAACAAAGCAATGCCTTTTGCGTGGCAAACTCCCGTGGCCCTCACCCCTGGGGTTCCTGTTAGGGTGGCTGCCCAGCGCCCTAGCCACCTGAGCAGGTGTGGAAGGTGTCACACCACCAGGCCTTTCGAAACTGTGCTAAAGTGGCTGGGTGGAGGGGAGACGGGAGGAGCTTGAGGAAAATCAAGTGTGCACTATTTATAACTTTTAAAGTAGATTTTTAACCTAAAATTACTGTGTGAATTAGCAACGTGTTTCCTCTTGGAACAGCATGCTTGCTTTTAGGGTAATTTTTCAAGTCATGGACAGAACTCATTTTGACATTTTGTGATTGAGGCCACAGATGGAATCACAGGACAGAGCTTGGCTGTTTTCAGCTTGTACAGGGAGCAAGCTGCACCCCTAGGCACTGCCTCTCTGGCAGATGCCCTAGAGGAGCCACGGTGACTTCCTGCTCTAGCTCTGGGGCAGCCCCAACCCCTTCAGGCACGGCTGGATCCAGGTGCCTAAGTCCACCTCTTAGCCGTTTTCTTCTCTGCGGTCATGTTCTCACAGAGGGGTGGGCTGTCCTGAGTAGCAGCAAATAGATCCCAGCTCCAAAATCTGGTACAAACACCAACCACCTCTTCCCTAAGAGTTAGCGAGTCTTGATTCAGGCTCTCCTCAATCACCTTGAGTTGGGGTCTACCCTGGTCCTTGGAAACCTGGGACCAAGAAGGCGGCCCAGAGGCAAACCCGGACTCGAAATCAGAGAAGGGGAGCTGGAGCTGGAGCCATAGAAGATGCCCACCCCCTGGTGGGGCCAGGGGAGGAGACGCGCACTCCGTCGTGGCACAGGCAGAGGGCAGGACTCTGCAGACAGGAGCGGTGGGGCGGGCCGGAGTGCCAGGTGGGCGGGAGGGCTGGCTCACTGGGAGGGGCGGGGTCCTCCCCTGCCGGCAGCAATAGGAACCCATGCAGGGTTCACACAGGACTAGTCACTCTAGCTGTCGGGGAGGTCACTCTGGCTGCCTGGGTTTGTGATATTAGAGCTGATGCAAAGCGTGGCACCCATGAACTCTCAAGGCTGGATGGGTACACAGAGAACGGGTGGCTGGTGGATGGATGAGGGGGTGAACTGAGAGGGTGGAGGCTGAGGGAGAGAGCTTGGTCCTGAGTCCAAGCTCACAGACCCCCTCGGCAGGCCTGACCCCATTTGGCTCCCTCATCTGTAAAATTGGAATCATGGGGCAGGACCCCAACACTGGGTTCCCGTGCTGTTGGCGGAGGAGGGTGCACGCTTGTTTCACGGCTGGTCTGGACCCGCTGGGACTGACTCCTGGAATGCACTTCCTGCCCCGCCAGCACCAGCTCTGTCCTCACCGAGTGGCGGCCCACTGACCCCACACGGTGGGCCTCTCCAGGCTGACACAGGCAGGCCTCGCCGTCCTGCACTTCACAGACACTGAGGTCGTCGTTGTTGCTTGTTTGTTTGTTTTCTACAGATTGAAGGTTTGCGACAGCCCTGTGTTGAACAAGCCCATCAGCATCATTTTCCCAGTAACATTTGCTCATTTACTGTCTCTGTCACATTTCGGTGATTCTTGAAATATTTTAAGTTCTTCCCGGCAAAAAGAGTATGACTCTCTGAAGACTCAGAAGATGGTTAACATGTTCTAGAAGTAAACTACTTTTAATTTTTAATTTCATGGCTTGAAATTAAAAGACGCTTACTCCTTGGAAGGCAAGTTATGACCAACCTAGATAGCATATTTGAAAGCAGAGACATTACTTTGCCAACAAAGGTCTGTCTAGTCAAGGCTATGGTTTTTCCTGTGGTCACGTATGGATGTGAGAGTTGGACTGTGAAGAAGGCTGAGCGCCGAAGAATTGATGCTTTTGAGCTGTGGTGTTGGAGAAGACTCTTGAGAGTCCCTTGGACTGCAAGGAGATCCAACCAGTCCATTCTGAAGGAGATCAGCCCTGGGATTTCTTTGGAAGGAATGATGCCAAAGCTGAAACTCCAGTACTTTGCCACCTCATGTGAAGAGTGGACTCATTGGAAAAGACTCTGATGCTGGGAGGGATTGGGGGCAGGAGGAGAAGGGGACGACTGAGGATGAGATGGCTGGATGGCATCACGGACTCCATAGACATGAGTCTGAGTGAACTCTGGGAGTTGGTGATGGACAGGGAGGCGTGGTGTGCTGCGATTCATGGGGTCGCAAAGATTCAGACACGACTGAGTGACTGAACTGAACTGAACTTTTAATTTAGCTGTGCACATTTTTTTATACAGTGCTTTTGCACACTTAATCGACTGTAGTACAAAATAAACGTGACTCTGACACGCACACTTGTGCTGGAAGCCCAGGAGTCTGCGGCTCTTCACTGTGATGCTTCATTGGTGTGCGCTATGCGCCCAGCCGTGTCCGACTCTTGCAACCCCACAGGCTGTAGCCCACCAGGCTCCTCTGTCCACGGGATTCTCCAGACAAGAACACTGGAGTGGGTTGCCATTTCCTTCTCCAGTTTTATAGGTATCTGGAACCAAACCCACAGCACCTCCAAGGCTGCCTGAGTTGTGAAAGGGATGGAAGCATTATCGCACAGCTGGCAGGCCGGCTTTGATCTCACTGGATCCCAGGTATGTGAAAGGCAAGGGTGAACATTATGTGAACACTGTATATTTGGGTCACTCACCCAAGCTCAGGTTGCGGAGCATCGAATCCAAAGCCGGGTGTTAAGTGTTCCCACTACCTTCTAATGCCTCCTAATGGTAACAATTATTGTTTTCTCAAGTTTGAAAAATTATTTCTTTTTTATAGAAGCAATAACTCAAACATTCTTCAGACATATCATGAAACAGAAAACCTGTCACAGATACCACACTGTATTTAATAGGATATGAAGATAAGGAGATAACAAAAATAGTCTTTCCTGCACCTGCTTAATCACTGAGATGATAAATGCATTTAAACCCTGCCTGCATGCCCTCACACAGGACAGTATGTCTCTGTTGAGGGTTCCTGGCTACAGACTGAAGGGGTTTTGGTCATAAAGAAAAGGCAGGATCACTGTGTGTGGCACAGGGGACATAAGCTGGCCCCGAGAAATAACTGGGCTGTAGAGACAGCAAAGTGCTTCAGGCTGGGCTTGTAGCGCAGTGGGTGGTGTCGGGATGAAACACATTTAGGCATTTTATATTTTATTTTTAATATTTTCTTAAATTCCCTGAGACTTGTTTTGTGGCCTAGCATGTGGTCTACGCTCTAGAGTGTTCCATGTGCAGTTGAAAAGAATGTGTATTCTGCTGCTTTGGGGTGGAATGTTCAATAAAAACCATGTGAGTCCATGTGGCCTAATGTGCCATCTAATGTCAGTGTTTCCTTACTGGCTTTTGGGAGGCCTGTGCATTGGCATAAGTGGGATGTGGAGTGCCCCACTATCACTGTGTTGCTGCTGATGTCCCTTCTGACAGCGGTTAGCACCTGCCTCGTGGACTGAGGTGCTTCTGCGTTGGGTGCGGACGCATTCACAGCCGTTGCATCTGCCTCTGGTGACAGTCTTTGTCCTCAGGTCTACTCAGCCTGGCATGAGGACTGCAGCCCCGGCTCCCTATTGACCTCTGCTTGCATGGAATGCACTTTTCCATGCCCTCAATTTCAGTTTGAGTGTCTTTAGCTCTGAAGTGAGTCTCTTGTAGACAGTACATATACGGGTCTTGTTTTTATGTCCGTTCAGTCACTCTAAATGGAGCAGCAGTCTATTTACATTTAAAGTCATTATTGATAGGTATGCACTTATTGCCATTGTTAAAATAATTTTTTTATGTGGCCCATTTTAAAAATCTTGGTTGAATTTGTTAAAATATTGCTTCTGTTTTATGCTTTGTTTTTTGGCCACAAGGTATATGGGATCTTTAGCTCCCCAGCCAGGGATCAAACTCACGCCCCCTCACTGGAAGGCAAAGCCCTAAACCCTGGGCCACCAGAGAAGGCCCCTTATCGCCACTTGCTACCTGTCTGTGGGCTGCTCTTCAAGGTCGTGTCTGCTCCTCTCACTCTCTCCCCTGCTCTCCCCTTGTGATTCGATGGCTAGCTTCAGTGTCACGTTTGGGCTCATTTCTCTTCTTTGTGCACCTATTATAAATTTTTGCTTGGCAGCTATTATGAAGTTTTTACATGGCAATCTGTGTTTACACATGATTATTGTAAGTTGCTTCTAACTTGCTCTCTTGAGCTCAGTGCATCTCAGCGACTCTGCGGTCTCCTGCCTCCTCCGTGGTCACCGTCTGACACCGTATTTTGTGTCTTTCTGTTTGTGGTGCCTCTCACTTATCGTGGATATGGATGATCTGAGCGCTTCTGCCTTTTAACCTGCCTACTAACCAGTAGGGATGTCTAGTATATGTGGTTGGTTTCCTATCTTTCCTGTATATTTGCCTTTTTCCGTGAGATTCTCCCTGAGCACTGGGGCTCAGCTCTCAGCATACCCACCGGAGTGGCCGCAAGATGGAAGGTGGGGGTGTGTGCTGTTCTGGGCACCCCCTTAGGGCCTCAGCTACTGTGCCAGGGCCTGGGGGCCCACCTTGCTGCTCACGGCTCAGAGGTTCCCACCTTCGGAAGAGAGAGATTGCTTCATGCCCCCTGGTCCTGCAGGAAGCCTCTCCAGAAGCTCAGGCTGAGCCTGCTGACCCAGGCTCTTTGACAGCTAATCCTTAGGACACTGTGATCGATATCCTTGTTTTGCAGTCATGCCACTGCTTTGTTTAGTCATAAATGATGCAATTGGGAACTTTTTGGTTTTTTTTTCTCCAAAGAAAGACAACTACCAAGTCATGGTTCATGCTTGAAGGGAGCACCATCCAGGGTTCAAACCTCTGAGCTCCATGTCTCCACCCAAACTGTCTACAGAGAAGTTATCTGTTGTCCCATAACTAACTGTCCTAAGACTTTAGCAACTGGAAAGAACAAACACTCTGCTGCCCCGGCTCTGGGTGAAGGTTTGGGGATTGGCCGGCTGCTCCGAGTCAGGGGGTCTCAGGGGAGCTGCACTCCTGCCCGGAGGCACGTTGTAGGTGGTGGATGCCCACCCAAGCTCATGCACACGGGTTAGCAGGAGGCATCGGTTTCACCCCAGAGGCTGCCGGGGCGACACCCAGAGCCAGAGCCCCATGAGACAGCTCTCAGGTAGGAACACACCCGGCTCACAGTGACATCCCTTCACACCTGCCATTTGCCCTGGCCTCCCTGGTGTGTGAGGGAGGTGATGCACAAGGGAGGAAGCAGGGAGGATCGTGAGGCTGGGAGGAGCGGGGGCTCTGCAAGCTGGCCACAGCACGGGAACACAGTGAGGTGGATTTCCTTTATTTTAAATCAACATTTGTTGGCTGCCTGGTGTGGCTCTAATGTTGTGCCATGTTTTGTAGCAAAAGATCATACATCTGACAAGAACTTAACAGTCATACTGTTTAATTTTCATGTTTTACTGCAGAAGGAATTGGCCTTGCAGAGAGATGCAGAAACTGCCCCAGATACAAAGGCATAATTAGCTGGTGATAGAGATAATTTCCATTTCTATTGTACTCCACACAATTTCTAAGAGAAAAGCACAACTTTTGCATTGAGGAAGAATCTGGAAAAAAATTCTTGGAAGATAAATGCTTTCTAATGAATGAATGAATGAATGATCACAGACACAATATTTTCCATAAACTATAAATGAAGTTACTGGCCCACAGTGAAAGTAAGAGAAAAATAGGGGATCTCAGCATGTGAAGGCACAGTTTGAAATAAGAAAGAAAGCTGATTCAGGGGCACAAGAGACGACCAAACAGAAACACAGCAGCCCGGATAGAAGAGACGGCATCATGGTCTCTTGCAACCAGAGAGAAGGCCTCAGGTATAATTAGATGGGTTCCCTTGACATCCGAAAGGTATAATTTTCTTATTAAGAAGAGTCACTGTCAGTGATATATTATAATGAAATTTCACTCTCTATTTGAAAATATGGTTACCTTTTTAGTCAATGATAATGAGTCATATACCTTGTGTGTCAGGGAATGAGGGCACAGGCAGGAAGTAGAACCTCAATTATTTGAAGATATTCAGTTCAGTCACTCAGTCGTGTCCAACTCTTTGTGACCCCATGGACTATAGCACGCCAGGCCTCCCTGTCCATCACCAACTCCTGGAGTCTACCCAAACCCATGTTCCTTGAGTCAGTGATGCCATCCAATCATCTCATCCTCTGTTGTCCCCTTCACCTCCCGCCTTTAATCTTTCCCAGCATCAGGATCTTTTCCAATGAGTCAGCTCTTCAGATCAGTTCAGTTCAGTTCATTTCAGTTCAGTCACTTGGTCGTGTCCGACTCTTTGCGACCCCATGAATTGTGGCACGCCAGGCCTCCTTGTTCATCACCAACTCATAGTCAGGGGGTCTCAGGGGAGCTGCACTCCTGCCCGGAGGCACGTTGTAGGTGGTGGATGCCCACCCAAGCTCATGCACACGGGTTAGCAGGAGGCATCGGTTTCACCCCAGAGGCTGCCGGGGCGACACCCAGAGCCAGAGCCCCATGAGACAGCTCTCAGGTAGGAACACACCCGGCTCACAGTGACATCCCTTCACACCTGCCATTTGCCCTGGCCTCCCTGGTGTGTGAGGGAGGTGATGCACAAGGGAGGAAGCAGGGAGGATCGTGAGGCTGGGAGGAGCGGGGGCTCTGCAAGCTGGCCACAGCACGGGAACACAGTGAGGTGGATTTCCTTTATTTTAAATCAACATTTGTTGGCTGCCTGGTGTGGCTCTAATGTTGTGCCATGTTTTGTAGCAAAAGATCATACATCTGACAAGAACTTAACAGTCATACTGTTTAATTTTCATGTTTTACTGCAGAAGGAATTGGCCTTGCAGAGAGATGCAGAAACTGCCCCAGATACAAAGGCATAATTAGCTGGTGATAGAGATAATTTCCATTTCTATTGTACTCCACACAATTTCTAAGAGAAAAGCACAACTTTTGCATTGAGGAAGAATCTGGAAAAAAATTCTTGGAAGATAAATGCTTTCTAATGAATGAATGAATGAATGATCACAGACACAATATTTTCCATAAACTATAAATGAAGTTACTGGCCCACAGTGAAAGTAAGAGAAAAATAGGGGATCTCAGCATGTGAAGGCACAGTTTGAAATAAGAAAGAAAGCTGATTCAGGGGCACAAGAGACGACCAAACAGAAACACAGCAGCCCGGATAGAAGAGACGGCATCATGGTCTCTTGCAACCAGAGAGAAGGCCTCAGGTATAATTAGATGGGTTCCCTTGACATCCGAAAGGTATAATTTTCTTATTAAGAAGAGTCACTGTCAGTGATATATTATAATGAAATTTCACTCTCTATTTGAAAATATGGTTACCTTTTTAGTCAATGATAATGAGTCATATACCTTGTGTGTCAGGGAATGAGGGCACAGGCAGGAAGTAGAACCTCAATTATTTGAAGATATTCAGTTCAGTCACTCAGTCGTGTCCAACTCTTTGTGACCCCATGGACTATAGCACGCCAGGCCTCCCTGTCCATCACCAACTCCTGGAGTCTACCCAAACCCATGTTCCTTGAGTCAGTGATGCCATCCAATCATCTCATCCTCTGTTGTCCCCTTCACCTCCCGCCTTTAATCTTTCCCAGCATCAGGATCTTTTCCAATGAGTCAGCTCTTCAGATCAGTTCAGTTCAGTTCATTTCAGTTCAGTCACTTGGTCGTGTCCGACTCTTTGCGACCCCATGAATTGTGGCACGCCAGGCCTCCTTGTTCATCACCAACTCACGGAGTTCACTCAGACTCACGTCCATCGAGTCAGTGATGCCATCCAGCCATCTCATCCTCAGTTGTCCCCTTCTCCTCCTGCCCCCAATCCCTCCCAGCATCAGAGTCTTTTCCAATGAGTCCACTCTTCATGTGAGGTGGTCAAAGTACTGGAGTTTCAGCTTCAGCATCATTCCTTCCAAAGAAATCCCAGGGCTGATCTCCTTCAGAATGGACTGGTTGGATCTCCTTACAGTCCAGGGACTCTCAAGAGTCTTCTCCAACACCACAGTTCAAAAGCATCAATTCTTCGGTGCTCAGCCTTCTTCACAGTCCAACTCTCACATCCATACATGACCACTGGGAAAACCATAGCCTTGACTAACCTTAGTCAGCAAAGTAATGTCTCTGCTTTTGAATATGCTATCTATTGGTAGGTGTTACAGTTGTTCATGTAAAAAATTAAGGAATTTACAAAAAAGAACAACTAGGGCTAACAAACAAATTAGGCAATGTCACAGAATATAAGCTCAACACACAAGAATCAATCACATTTTTATAACCTAACTGACACACGGAGACCAAAATTTACAGCTCTGAGCCATTCATAATTGCTCCAAAATAAAATATGCACAGATTTACTGGATACGTATGTACACATAACACATGCATTCCCTGGTGGCTCAGTGGTAAAGCCTGCCTGCAACACGAGAGGGGCAGGAGGCGCAGGGCCGACCCCTGGGCCGGGAAGATCCCCTGGAGGAGGGAATAGCTGCCCACTCCAGTGGTCTTGCCTGAAGAGCTTCATGGACAGAGGGATCTGTCGGGCCGCAGTCCATAGGGTCGCAAAGAGTCGGACCCAACTGGGCGACCTAGAAGCCAGCACACATGTTCAACAAAGCGCAGCAGGGCTTGGGGGCTGAAAGTGACAAAAAGCTGATGAAAGAAATCAAAGGCATCAAGTGTGTGTGGACTGGAAGACTCAATAAGGTGAAAGCGCAGTTCTCCCCAAAGTGATCTATGTATTTCACGCAATTCCAATAAAAATCTCAGCAAATGTTTCTAGATAAAGTGTTAGTCATTCAGTCATGCCCAGCTCTTCCCGCCCCCACGGACTGTAGACCACCAGGCTCCTCTGTCCATGGAATTTTTCAGGCAAGGATACTGGAGTGGGTTGCCAGTATCCTCCTCCAGAGGAGTCTCTAACCCAGCGAGAGAAACGGCGTCTCTTGCATCTCCTGCTTTGGCAGACAGATTACTTACCACTGCCGCCTGGGAAGCAGGTGTCAAACAGACAACCAGACAGCCCTGCTGATAAAGGTGAACGATTTCATCAGATGCCTCACTTAAGAATTTTAGATGGCCTGCTGCTGCTGCTGAGTCGCTTCACTCGTGTCCAACTCTGTGCGACCCCATAGACAGCCTCCCACCAGTCTCCCCCGTCCCGGGATTCTCCAGGCAAGAACACTGGAGTGGGCTGCCATTTCCCTCTCCAGTGCATGAAAGTCAAAAGTGAAAGTGAAGTCGCTCACTCATGTCCGACTCTTCGCAACCCCATGGACTGCGGCCTACCAGGCTCCTCCCTCCATGGGATTCTGCAGGCGAGAGTAATGGAGTGGGGTGCCATTGCCTTCTCCGTTTAGATGGCATATAAGCACATAAGATGTTCAACATTGTTACTCATGGTGGTGGTGTGAAGTCGCTCAGTCACGCCCGACTTTTCGTGACCCCACGGACTGTAGCCTACCAGACTCCTCCCTCCATGGGATTCTCCAGGCAAGAGTAGTGGAGTGGGTTGCCATTTCCTTCTCCAGGGGATCTTCCCGATCCAGGGAGCGAACACGGGTCTCCCACGCTCCAAGGGGAAGCTTTAGCCTCTGAGCCTCCAGGGAAGCCCTGGGAGTCATGAGGGAAGTGCAAATGAAAACCACAGCGTCAGTCTGCACGTTCATGTACACATTATAAAAAACAGAATATAAAGTCACACTGTGACACTACCCTGCATTTATCAGAGCAGCACAGGAGGGAACAGGAGAGAAGGGCCACGGCAGCACCTCGCAGGGCGCAGGGCCGACGAGGACGCCAGCCACCAGGCCGGACCCGCGCTGCCAGCGAGGGGCGCACGGCACAGCCGCCCTGGCAGAGGGTGTTTGCAACGCTTTCTTTTCAAGTTCAACATTCTTTTACCATATGATTCGGCTATGTCATCCCTAGACATTCACCCTGGAGAAACAGAAACCTGATTCACTGTGGAATCTATACCTGACTCTTTGTAGTAATTTTAATCCACAGTCAAAATCTGGAAACAACTTCATGTCTCTCAACAGGTGAGTGGATGTCCCTGGATGGATACCAGGGAGCAGTTAAAAGGAACAAACTACTGAATCCCATGACAATGCAGGTGGCTCCAAACACACGCTGCTGAGTGAAGACAGAGGTCTCAGAAGGTAAATTCACATGGCCTTCCGGAAAAGACAAAACTTCAGAGATGAGGAGACAGATGACTGCTTTCCAGGGGTTTGACTACAAAAGGGAAGCTCAAAGGAAGCTTTTGGGTGATGGAGCTGTCTTGTTTCCGCATCAAGGCGACCGCCACGGGCTTTTCTCTGCCCTGTGCCCCCGCGCAGGGAATCATAGCTGACCTCACTGTCAGCTCAGACACCCTCATGGAAAGCTGGACCTGGCCCAGCACCACGTCTCTGTCCTGCCCCTTCGAGGCCCTTTGAGTCTTCTTGGTGTATTCCCTGCAGGGAGATGTCAGCAAATCAAAGCTTACTTTTTCACTTCCGTGAAGTTGGTGAAAATTCAGGTGTGTGTCTGTGGGACGTGACTGGGCCCCCGCCCTGTGCGGAGCAGGTGCCTCCCAGGACTTCAAAGGTCCCAGAGGAAAGGGGCTGCAAACAGGTGAGTCAGCCCATTGTTCACTATCTCAAAAATCAATGGAGTCCAAAGGAAAACTCTTTATTTAATGAGCCAAAATATGGAGCTAATTGGTTTTTGAAAGGACATTGCTTTCTGCTCCCTGAGACTGAAAAGAGCCCTTTGAACGAACCCATTAACAGAGACTGCGTTCTGAAAATGGTTACTTGAGGTTAAGTAAGTACACAAAGGGGCTTCCCAGGTGGAAGATCCCTCAGAGGAGGAAATGGCAACCCACTCCAGTGTCCTTACCTGGGAAATCCCAGAGACGCCTGGTTGGCTGCCGTCCACAGGGTCACAGAGTCCGATATGACTGGGCGCACACACAAGCACAGAGGACAGGAGACACCTCAGCCTTTCCCTTGGGGTCCCAAAGAAGGTGCACACCTCAGGCGTGGGGCTCCAGGGGGACCCACCCCAGGAAGCCTGGGCCTGGGCCCTCTGTGGCAGGCTGGCCATGTGGCCGCCCCTCCCTTCTGGTGCCAGGGGCCTCGTTGGGGGTGGTCTCCGTCACTGCCGAAGAGCGGAGCTCAAGTGAGTGCCGAGCGATGCCCCTCACCCCAGGGGTCCTGTGGCTGTCGGCTGAGATTCCGTGGCTGGCAAAGCCCCTCTTGGGACACCTGCCTGGGCCTCCAGGTCCCTCCAGGTGCCCCTGAGACGTGAGAGGGTGCAGAACCCCAGGGAGCCTCTTCACAGAGGCTCATGTGTGGGTCACAGTGACCACATGGACAGGTACCCGTGTCACAGGGCCGTGCCTGCCTGCACAGGGCCTTGGGGAAGGGCCTCCCTGCCTCCCCCAGCCCTTGGGGGCTCCAGACGCCCCTGGGCCTGTGGCTGCATCACGCCCACTCTGCCTCCATCTGCGTGCGGTCCTCGGTGTGTGTGTGTGTGCTACACCTGTGACAGTGCCTGGCCCCACCCAGAAAACCCAGGAGAAAATCCCCCCAAGACCCTGAAGTTACTCTCATCTTCTGACACACAGGCAACGCTCAGGGGCGCCAGGGCTTCACGTGGATTCTTTGGGGGAAAAGGTGCATTTTTCAGTTTCACAAAACACTTTTCAGGAAACTGTGAGCTTCCCGGAGCAGAGATTTCCCTCTCCGTTTGTTTGCTTCTCTGGAAGCCTCATCGTGGGCTATTCGCTTCAACTGCTGATCATTATAAGTGACAAAGGGCAGAAGGCATGGCTTCGGAACTCACACTCAATCTGTAGCTGGGAAACCGGTCAGCTAGGTCTCAGGCTCTGTTGTGCTTCGCCCTGACCTGCTCCAGCATCATCAAGAGGCTTGGACTGGGCCAGGCTGGGCCCACATCAGAGCCACACTGGGCCCCTGAGGAGAGGAAGCGACAGGTCCACCCGGTCCGTCCCCTCTTCCCTGACTGAGCCTGGGGGCCTCTCACTTCCCACTCCTCTGCTGGGAGCACCCACCCCCACACCCCCTCCCCTTCCTCCACGTCTTGTCTCCCCCCGG
>SJYG01000833.1:493552-530306 GCA_006410535.1 Litocranius walleri | reverse complement strand
GCGGGCGCGGAGGGCGGGCGGCGGGCGGGCGGCGGCCGCGCGCGCGTCTGCCGAGCCTTGGGGCGGCGCTTGCTGCGCTGGCTGGCGAGACCACGCGGGCTCTCTTTCACCCCTTCGTCGGCTGGGTGAGGCTGGTTTCCTGCGAAGCTTGAAGCGCCTTCTTCTCTGGAGGAGGGGCGACCTCTCCCGCGGTGGGCTCGTTCGCCCCTCCCAGGCCGAGGGTCTCTGTGTTGGGCGCTAGTTTTCTTTTTTATTTATTTTTGGCTGGTTCTGGTATCCAGGTAATACCGAGCTCATGACATCGTGGGTAAAGTGCCTCTTCGGTTTTCTAGAAGAGCTTCTGTAAAACTGGTGCCATTTCTTTTTTGCTTGATAGAACTTTCCAGCGAAAACTTATGCGCCTGAAAATGTCTGTATTTGAAGCTTTTAAATTACAGAACTATGCATATTATCGACTTCATCTGAAGTGAGTTATGGTTGTGTGGGGTTTTGCAAAACTGATTTCATCCAGCATGTTAAATTTATGCGTATATTAGCTTGTTGCTGTCCGCGTGGTCTGGAGCGACACCCTTCTTCCCTTCCTGATACTTGTCATTTCTGTCTTCTCTCTTTTGGCCTTTCTTGAGGTTGATGGATTTTGTTGCACTTGTCAGTGAGCCGTCTTTGGGGCTTTCTTCGTAGCTTTTTGGTCTTGAATCTCATTGACTCTGTTCTATTTTCTTCTTCCTGCTCCTTTGCATTTAATTTGCTCTTTTTCTTGATTCTTGAGATGAAAATTTAGATTTCTGATTTGAGACTTTCGTTTTAGTGCTGAAAGTTTCCCTTTAAGCACAACTTTAGCTGCATCCAAAAGTTTCGTTGTATTTTCATTTAGTTCACTGCTTTTTTAAAATTTCCTTTGACTTTCTCTTGAACTATGGATTGTTCAGAAATGTGTTTTTCATTTTTGTGTGACTGGAGGTTTCCCTAGTTTGTGTGGTATTTTTTTCTTTCTGTTATTGATTCTGATGTGATTCCATTATGGTCAGAAAATATACTCTGTATGATCTTGTTTTAAGTTTGTTGAGGTTAGTTTTATGGCCCAAGATCTGGCCTATATGTACCAAGTGCAGCTGGAAGGAATGTGCACTCTCACTGACTGGAGTGTTGTGTAAGCATCAGTCTCACTCTGCTGACTCGCGTTGCTCAGCTCTTTTTCATCCTGGCTGACTTTCTGTCCAATGAGGCTCTTACTCACCAGGAGACAGGTACTGAGGTCCCTAACTATAATTGTGGGTTTGTCTGTTTCTCTTTCCACTTTATGTGTCTTGAAACTGCTATTTGGTGCATACATATTTAGGATTTTTATGTTTTCATATTGGAGTGACCTTTGTAACATATGTAGTATTCTTCCGTATTCCTGATAATTTTCTACCGGGAGACATCTACTTTATCTAATATTCAGTTCAGTTCAGTCGCTCAGTCGTGTCCGACTCTTTGCGACCCCATGAATCACAGCACGCCAGGCCTCCCTGTCCATCACCAGCTCCAGGAATTCACTCAAATTCATGTCCGTTGAGTCGGTGATGCCATCCAGCCATCTCATCCTCTGTCATCCCCTTCTCCTCCTGCCCCTAGTCCCTCCCAGCATCAGGGTCTTTTCCAATGAGTCAACTCTTTGCATTAGGTAGCCAAAGGATTGCATAGCAAGCAGATTCTTTACTGACTGAATTAACAGGGGAATCGGTATATACTATATATAATTTCTAATCTACTCTGCTAACCTGTCTTTTACAGTGTGAAAATGTTAGTTGCTCAGTTGTATCCGACTCTTTGCGACTCCATGGACTGTAGTCTGCTGGTCTCCTCTGTCCATGGACCTCTCCAGGCAAGAATGCTGGAGTGGGTAGCCATTCCCTTTGACCTGCATGACCTGCATTGGTTCCTCATCTCCTGCATTGCAGGCAGGGTCTTTACCGTCTGAGTCATCAGGGAAGCTTCCCTTTTATAGTATATTTAGACCATTTATTAATATTTATATGGCTTATGAGTGCCATTTATTATTTTTCTGTTTATTCCCTTTGTTTTTTCTTCTTTCATTTCCTGTTTCCTTCCTTTCTGTGTTTCCTCTTTCCTTCCTTTTCCTCAGTCGTGTCCGACTCTTTGAGACCCCATGGACTATACAGTCCATGGAATTTACAGTCCAGAATGCTGGAGTGGTGGCCTTTTCCTTCTCCAGGGGGCCTTCCCCCCATGGATGGAGCCCAAGCCTGCTGCCTTGCAGGCAGGCTCTTTTCCAGGTAAGCTACAGGGGAAGCCCCTTCCTTCCTTCCTTCCTTGAGTATTTTTTATTGCTTCATTTTCATTTATCTGTTATATTTCTGAGCGTATTTCTTCCTGTACCTTTTTTAGTCATTGCTCTACATGCTACAGCATACGTGTTTGTGTGATTTAACACAGCTTTCCTGTGTGGAAATTTCACCACTATTATTGTTGTTGTCGTTCAGTCGCTCAGTTGTGTGTGGTGAGACCCCATGGACGGCAGCATGCCAGGCTTCCCTGTCCTTCACTATCTCCTGGAGTTTGCTCAGAATCATGCCCATTGAGCCCATGATGCCATCCAACCACCTCATCCTCTTCTGTCCCCTCCTCCTCCTGCCTTCAATCTTTCCCAGCATTGGGGTCTTTTCCAGTGAGGCAGCTGTTCGCTTCGGGTGGCCAAAGTATTGGAGCTTTAGCATCAGTCTTTCAAATGAATATCTGGGGTTGATTTCCTTTAGGATTGATTGATTTGATCTCCTTGCAGTCCAGGGGACTCACAAGAGTCTCCTCTAGCACCACAGTGTAAAAGCATCAGTTCTTTGGTGCTCAGCCTTCTTTATGGTTCAACTCTCACATCTCTATGTGACTACTAGAAAAACCATAACCTGACTATATGAACCTTTGTCAGCAAAATGACGTCTTTGCTTTTTAATACGCTGTCTTAAGTTTGTCATAGCTTTTCTTCCAAGGAGCAAGTGTCTTTTAATTTCATGGCTACAGTCACCATCCTCAGTGATTTTGGAGCCCAAGAAAATAAAGTCTCTTCACTGTTTGCATTTTTTCCCTATCTATTTACTGTGAAGTGATGGGACTAGATGCCATGATCTTCGTTTTTTGAATGTTGAGTCTTAAACCAGCTTTTTCACTCTCCTTTTTGACCTTCATCAAGAGGCTCTTTAGTTCCTCTTGACTTTGTTCCATTAGGGTGGTGTCATCTGCGTGAAAGTAAAGTCGCTCGGTCATGTCCTACTCTTTGCAACCCCATGGACTGTAGCCCACCAGGCTCCTCCGTCCATGGGATTCTCCAGGCAAGAATACTGGAGTGGGTGGCCATTTTCTTCTCCAGGGGATCTTCCCAACCTAGCAATCGAACCCGGGTCTCCTGCCTCGCAGGCAGATGCTTTACCCTCTGAGCCACTAGGGAATGCAGCCACCCTATATTATATATGCAGATGTCATCTTCATATCTGAGGTTATTGGTATTTCTCCTGGCAGTCTTGATTCCAGCTTATGCTTGATCCAGCCCAGCGTTTCTCATGATGTCCTCTGCAAGTGTACCACCATTTAGGTTTCATTATTCTCCCACTGTGTGGTTTGTCTAGCTATTTCATCTGCATACCTGAGAACCACAGTAATGATAAGATTTTTTCCTTTTACAGTCATCTGACGGTTTAAATAGCTTAGGAGGAAGCACTAACCTGTGTGCTTACCTGCTTCATTTTTCTTTCTTCATGCCTGATGTCCCAGGTTTCCTCCTTTTATCTTCCCTTCAAGTTTAAAGATCTTTTCTGAAGCAGTTATCTTCTGGCAGGCGTGCTGGTGAAAAGTTCTCTTACTGTTTCTTCATTTAAGAATACCTGTATTTCACCTTCAGTCATAAAGACTGTTATTGGAGAATATAGATTTCTAAGATGAAAGGTCTTTTTTTCAGCAATTGAAAAATGTGAGAGCGTTTCCTTTAGGCCACCGTGGTTTCTGAAGAGTAACTCCCTACCATGGGACTTGTTTCTCCCTCTGGGTAATGCCTTTCTCTCTGGCTGCTCTCAAGATTCTTTCACTGCCGTTAGTGCTTTTGATTTTGATATGTTAGCTTTTGCCTTTATTCTGTTTGATGTTTTTTCAGCTTCTTGAATGTGTAGGGTGTTTTTTTTTGCCAGATTTGGAAAGTTTTCAGCTGTTATTTCTTTTTTTTTTTTCCTTAAAGCCATGCTGTTTATCTCTTCTTGAAACTCTAATTGGAACTCCATGGGTTCCCAAGGATGTGAATGTTAGATTGCTTTTTCTTTTTCTATAGGGCCTTGAAGCTCTGTTCATTTTTTTAGTCTGTTTCCTCTCTTGGTCAGATAGGACAATTTTGTTTATCTTTGTACTTACTCTCTTTGAATTTTTTCCTGTCATCTCCATTCTGTTATTAAGCTGCTCCCATGGTTTTTGTTTGTTTCTTTCAGTTCTCAAATTTCTATTTGTTTTCTTTATATCTCCTGGTTTTCTGGCAAGAATCCCTACTTTCTCATTTTTTAAAGCATGTTCATAATTGCTCATTGAACTATTTTTGTATCAGTTGCTTTAAAATCCTTGTTAGATAATTCTGGTTTCTCTTACCTCATTATTGGTGTCTATTGTTTTCTCTCATTCAGACTGAGATTTTCCTAGTTCTTCATCATTTTTGATCGGTCATTTTGATTGGGATTCTGCTTCCCGTCTGAATCTTGTTCCTCGCCTCTGTCACTGCCTGGTGCTGCATTGTTGCTGAGGCAGTGGCCAGGCCCCTGTCATACACACACCTCTGCAGATAGCTCATTACAGACAGCCCAGGACAGCAGTCAGGCCCACTCTGACGGTCCCAGTGCTGGCCACTGTGCAAAGCCAGGGGTACGAGGTCCATGACTTTCCCTTGGTGCTGGGTGGGAGTGGGGCTGGGGTTGTCAGGAGTCTGTCCTGCAAGGCCATCACTGTCCATCTTTGACAGTGGACAGCAGGCTTACCCATATATTTTGGTAGATGTCCATGAGTGTTTCTGAGTGGCCAGCTTCTCTTGCATTCAGATTGGGATGTATAGGAGACAACAAAACCAACCCTTGGTGCTTGACACTTTTTTTTAGGTCCCTAGACGGTTGGCCTTCTGCCCCCACCCTTCAGTTGCCAGGCACTTGCTTCCTGTGTTGTTGTCCAGGGTTTTTAGGTCTAATGGGAAGAACAGGGTGAACTGTGTCTGCTCTGTCTTGTCTGAAACTGGAAGCCCAAAAACCAGTTTTGTATTTAATCAAAATGTGTTTTAAAACAAAAGTTCCCAGGAAAATATTTGGTGTGTCCAAACACAGAGTGTCTGTTTCATTCAGTTTCAGTTCAGTTCAGTCGCTCAGTCGTGTCCAACTCTTTGCGACCCCATGAATCGCAGACGCCAGGCCTCCCTGTCCATCACCAGCTCCAAATATCACTATTTTTGTAGTGACATTTGTCTTATGAGTGCTTACTAAGTGTGTCCCAGAGAAGTGTGTGGTGCCCCCCAAGTGCTGCTGGCCCTCACCTGTAATGGCGTGACCTCAGGTCAGCCCCTGAGAGGGTTTCAGATGTGATCCCTGCGTGGAGGCTTAGAGGCAGTGGGCTGGCAGCCCCCTTAGGAGGGCTTCCTGGTGAGTGGGTTTTGGAGGGAAAATAAATTACTGTAATAATTTATTTTCAGTAAAATAATAAAGTTAAAATCTCTTAATTTTCTATTTTTAGCTAAACTTTGGTCATTATCTATTCCGGGAACTTACCAAGAAAAGATTACTCACCTGGGAAATTCTTTGATAAATTTAACAGGTCTAAAATCTCTAGATCTCTCACGAAACTCCTTGGTTAGTCTAGAGGTAAGTTTTAGGTTTGTTTCTTAAAAGAAAATTTATTGCTATAATAGCAGTGGGAAGTACATTTATGGTAAAAAAAAAAAAAAAAAGCAATCTGTTTTATGACTGCTTCTAAAACTTGTAAACTGTACCCGTAAAGTGACTATAAGTGCTGTGCTCCTTTTCCTGTGTTTGCTATGAGCTGGATTTCTTATGCATCACATTGTATTCCAACTATAACATGAAATCACCGTGCTCTGATGAAGATGGTTGTGTCTATAAAGGAAGAAAGGCCCGAAAGATGAGCATGTGTGTGTGCCCGTCTTCATCCTGCATCAGCTGTCCTTCTCTGCATCCACGCTGCACTTCTCATCCGTGTGTGTCTGACTGTTAGCGGCCTTGGGCCCTTGAGTGGCTTGCGTGCCTGACGCGGCAGGCACTGGTGATGAAGCGGACGTAAGAAGTCACCAGGCGATGGCGAGCGGGAACGTCGTGTGAACTGCCAGGGCCTGCGGTGGGGAGAAAGGGAGGCAGGATGTCCTTGCCTGGAGCGCGACTCTGTCAGCGCCCCTGACCTGGCTGGGAGCCCTGCCCCTCACATCAGTGTCTGGTGCAAGATCTCGTCCAGGCTGCACTCAGTCCTCGTCTGTGAAGCGGGGCAGCGGCGGTTGCGCTGATGCGGCTGGGTGTGAAAGTGTGGCGTTTGATGCATCGCTCAGCTGGCGCGTGAGGCCCCCGCAGGGATTGACCCGCTCGGCCGCCTCAGGCCCGGGAGCAGAGCTCGCGCGGAGCTCGCCTTAGCTCCGCTGTCTGGCGCTGGGGAGGGGGCTGTATGTGTGGAGTGCACGTGTGTCGACGCCCGTCTCACTCTGCCTTTGTCCCGGCAGGGCATTGAGTGCCTGACGGCGCTGGAGAGCCTCAACCTCTACTACAACCGCATCTCCTCGCTGTCGGAGGTCTTCCGGCTCCACTCCCTGGCAGGGCTCTCGGAAGTGGACCTGCGGCTGAACCCCGTGGTGAAGAGCGAGTCTGACTACCGCCTCTTCATGGTGCACATGCTCCCGGGGCTCCAGCAGCTGGGTAGGCTGGCCGGGCTCCCAGCCTCGCTCGGTGCCCCGCTCGTCGTGTTGGGGCAATCGCGCTGCTGGCCCTTCTGGAGAGGGGAGCTGGTTTCCTCCTCTCACAGGAAAGCCGCCTGGGAAGGTGGCAGGGAGCCACTTCTGACGCCACGAGTGCTTGCCAGCCTGGCCGGGGCGCAGGTGTGGGCTGGCTGGGCTCTCCAGCTGCACTCAAGCTCTGCTGTGTATTTCCTCACATGGCCTCCTGGGCGTTGTCCCAGGCTCAGCTGGACAGCTGGATTCAGCCTGGTTTTGCGTGCACCTGGAGCACAGGAATGCGAAGTTACCGTGCTGCACAGGCCCCGGACGACAGCGTGAGAGGGCCGGAGGGCCTCGCAGGAGGGCCTCTCAGCAGGTGCCGGTGCCACTGTGGCCCAGGAAGAACCAAATCACCAGGGTGCCAGCCAGCCGTGCCCGGTCAGGAGTGTTGTGCTCAGGGAGGCCAGAGCCCTCACCCACTACCCTGGCTCTCGGGAGCTGCTGTGCTGTGGCCCAGGCACCCATGTCCTGCTTCAGAGGAGGGCGCTGCAGCGGGAGGCGAGGGTGTGCCAGCCGGGAGGCCCTGGGGAAGGAGGGCCTCGGGTCTTGGACCTGGTCCTCCTGTGGAAGTGCCGCTTGAGGGCAGTTAGGACTGTCTAATTGGAGGGTGGTGGTCCTTCTGTGCCCCCAATGATCAGTGCGTGTTCTCCACTCAGAGGGCCTTTGACCACCTGGGGAGGCTGGAGGGGTTCCAGGGTGTCTCCACCTCCCAGGTGCTGAGATAATGAAGTAAGACCCACATGGCAGTGCTTGTCAGGTAGACACTGGGCAGTGGGCAGACCATGGCTCCTGCCCATTCAGTGTCCACAGGACCTGCAGACACTCCGGGTTCTGCCCCCTCAGCTGCACAGAGTGTCTCTCACAAGCACCATGGCTGTGCCTGCCTTGGCTCACCTGCTTGTCCCCAGGCTGGTGGTGCTGGGTCTAGGGAGCCTGGCTGCGTGGTTAGGCCACACTGGNGCTTCCTGTGTTGTTGTCCAGGGTTTTTAGGTCTAATGGGAAGAACAGGGTGAACTGTGTCTGCTCTGTCTTGTCTGAAACTGGAAGCCCAAAAACCAGTTTTGTATTTAATCAAAATGTGTTTTAAAACAAAAGTTCCCAGGAAAATATTTGGTGTGTCCAAACACAGAGTGTCTGTTTCATTCAGTTTCAGTTCAGTTCAGTCGCTCAGTCGTGTCCAACTCTTTGCGACCCCATGAATCGCAGACGCCAGGCCTCCCTGTCCATCACCAGCTCCAAATATCACTATTTTTGTAGTGACATTTGTCTTATGAGTGCTTACTAAGTGTGTCCCAGAGAAGTGTGTGGTGCCCCCCAAGTGCTGCTGGCCCTCACCTGTAATGGCGTGACCTCAGGTCAGCCCCTGAGAGGGTTTCAGATGTGATCCCTGCGTGGAGGCTTAGAGGCAGTGGGCTGGCAGCCCCCTTAGGAGGGCTTCCTGGTGAGTGGGTTTTGGAGGGAAAATAAATTACTGTAATAATTTATTTTCAGTAAAATAATAAAGTTAAAATCTCTTAATTTTCTATTTTTAGCTAAACTTTGGTCATTATCTATTCCGGGAACTTACCAAGAAAAGATTACTCACCTGGGAAATTCTTTGATAAATTTAACAGGTCTAAAATCTCTAGATCTCTCACGAAACTCCTTGGTTAGTCTAGAGGTAAGTTTTAGGTTTGTTTCTTAAAAGAAAATTTATTGCTATAATAGCAGTGGGAAGTACATTTATGGTAAAAAAAAAAAAAAAAAGCAATCTGTTTTATGACTGCTTCTAAAACTTGTAAACTGTACCCGTAAAGTGACTATAAGTGCTGTGCTCCTTTTCCTGTGTTTGCTATGAGCTGGATTTCTTATGCATCACATTGTATTCCAACTATAACATGAAATCACCGTGCTCTGATGAAGATGGTTGTGTCTATAAAGGAAGAAAGGCCCGAAAGATGAGCATGTGTGTGTGCCCGTCTTCATCCTGCATCAGCTGTCCTTCTCTGCATCCACGCTGCACTTCTCATCCGTGTGTGTCTGACTGTTAGCGGCCTTGGGCCCTTGAGTGGCTTGCGTGCCTGACGCGGCAGGCACTGGTGATGAAGCGGACGTAAGAAGTCACCAGGCGATGGCGAGCGGGAACGTCGTGTGAACTGCCAGGGCCTGCGGTGGGGAGAAAGGGAGGCAGGATGTCCTTGCCTGGAGCGCGACTCTGTCAGCGCCCCTGACCTGGCTGGGAGCCCTGCCCCTCACATCAGTGTCTGGTGCAAGATCTCGTCCAGGCTGCACTCAGTCCTCGTCTGTGAAGCGGGGCAGCGGCGGTTGCGCTGATGCGGCTGGGTGTGAAAGTGTGGCGTTTGATGCATCGCTCAGCTGGCGCGTGAGGCCCCCGCAGGGATTGACCCGCTCGGCCGCCTCAGGCCCGGGAGCAGAGCTCGCGCGGAGCTCGCCTTAGCTCCGCTGTCTGGCGCTGGGGAGGGGGCTGTATGTGTGGAGTGCACGTGTGTCGACGCCCGTCTCACTCTGCCTTTGTCCCGGCAGGGCATTGAGTGCCTGACGGCGCTGGAGAGCCTCAACCTCTACTACAACCGCATCTCCTCGCTGTCGGAGGTCTTCCGGCTCCACTCCCTGGCAGGGCTCTCGGAAGTGGACCTGCGGCTGAACCCCGTGGTGAAGAGCGAGTCTGACTACCGCCTCTTCATGGTGCACATGCTCCCGGGGCTCCAGCAGCTGGGTAGGCTGGCCGGGCTCCCAGCCTCGCTCGGTGCCCCGCTCGTCGTGTTGGGGCAATCGCGCTGCTGGCCCTTCTGGAGAGGGGAGCTGGTTTCCTCCTCTCACAGGAAAGCCGCCTGGGAAGGTGGCAGGGAGCCACTTCTGACGCCACGAGTGCTTGCCAGCCTGGCCGGGGCGCAGGTGTGGGCTGGCTGGGCTCTCCAGCTGCACTCAAGCTCTGCTGTGTATTTCCTCACATGGCCTCCTGGGCGTTGTCCCAGGCTCAGCTGGACAGCTGGATTCAGCCTGGTTTTGCGTGCACCTGGAGCACAGGAATGCGAAGTTACCGTGCTGCACAGGCCCCGGACGACAGCGTGAGAGGGCCGGAGGGCCTCGCAGGAGGGCCTCTCAGCAGGTGCCGGTGCCACTGTGGCCCAGGAAGAACCAAATCACCAGGGTGCCAGCCAGCCGTGCCCGGTCAGGAGTGTTGTGCTCAGGGAGGCCAGAGCCCTCACCCACTACCCTGGCTCTCGGGAGCTGCTGTGCTGTGGCCCAGGCACCCATGTCCTGCTTCAGAGGAGGGCGCTGCAGCGGGAGGCGAGGGTGTGCCAGCCGGGAGGCCCTGGGGAAGGAGGGCCTCGGGTCTTGGACCTGGTCCTCCTGTGGAAGTGCCGCTTGAGGGCAGTTAGGACTGTCTAATTGGAGGGTGGTGGTCCTTCTGTGCCCCCAATGATCAGTGCGTGTTCTCCACTCAGAGGGCCTTTGACCACCTGGGGAGGCTGGAGGGGTTCCAGGGTGTCTCCACCTCCCAGGTGCTGAGATAATGAAGTAAGACCCACATGGCAGTGCTTGTCAGGTAGACACTGGGCAGTGGGCAGACCATGGCTCCTGCCCATTCAGTGTCCACAGGACCTGCAGACACTCCGGGTTCTGCCCCCTCAGCTGCACAGAGTGTCTCTCACAAGCACCATGGCTGTGCCTGCCTTGGCTCACCTGCTTGTCCCCAGGCTGGTGGTGCTGGGTCTAGGGAGCCTGGCTGCGTGGTTAGGCCACACTGGCCTGGGCCTGGGGCACTGACCCCCAGAGGTGCACTGTTTGTTCAGACCTACGTAGGGTTTAAACGTTATGTTGGTTTTTAGATATTTGGGAGGATTAAATGCTTATGTCCTTGGCTGACTGTGAGTATTCTGTAAACTACTGAAGCGTTACAGTCCTTGAAAGTTGTGCAGCCTTCAGTCTTAAATGATGCGTTTCTACTTGTGATAAAAGTTTTAGATTCGGTCTTACAGAGTTGTTCCAGTCTGAAAGGTACTCAGATGAGAAAGGAGAGTCACTGGCGTCCGTGCTGCGGGAGCCCTGGAGCTCTTGGAAGGCCCGCTCTCCTGCCGGGCACCGTGGGAGCTCCAAGGGAGTAACCCAAGCGCTCTGGCCGGGAGCAGAGGAGGCCCGCGCCGGGCCTGGGGGCCGCTGCCGTGCAGAGAGGGTATGGTCTGGGTGAGAGGGGTTTGCACTGGTCTTAGCCACATTGAGCTTGAGTTCAGTGAGGGGCATGGCGCTGACTCGATGAAGTTCAGGCTGAGCAAGTATAGTCGTGAGTTGTTGGCATGAAGGCCACGTCTAGGCCGTGAGAACGCAGAGCCCAGGAGGCCTCAGGCTGGTGTGTAGCAGACAGAGTCCCCAAGGGGATGGAGGGGCCTCCCGGGAGCACTCTGTGTGGGGCCGGGGCTGCCTTGCAGAGTCCACACCTTGGTCCTTGTTTCTCACTGGGATGTGCGCCTCAGGGCGCTGTGGGCTTGGCTTCCTGAGCAATTCTGGGGCGGTCCCGACAAGTTCCTGAGGGCCAGCCTCCAGCGTTTGGGAGGGCAGCCTCCCTTGGGTACTCTCGAGGAGGGGTGGCTGTGGACGCGGGAGGTCTTCCTGGGTCCAGGGCGGAAACGGTTAAGCTTGGCTCTGTCTCCTGTTACAGTCCCCAGGATCCGAGGAGGTGAGCCCTGGGTGCCAGTACGTGGCCTGGGCCTCTTCTCTCTCTGGGCTCCTCGTCCGTGGACACTTGCTAGGGGTGCTTACTTGCTAGGGGTGGTTTGGGAGCCTTGCCCAGCATCCAGGATATGTGTCAAGAGGAGGTGAGAAAGGCATGCCTGCATGTGAACTTGGTGTGTTTCCCTTCCTGTCTGAGGCTCAAGCCGGGTGTGAGCTGCCGCCTCCCGGGTCGCGCTCAGCATCTCCACGGGCTCCTGTGGCGGGTCGGCCCTCGGGGAAGGGAAGGGCCCCAGAGCAGGGCAGCGCCCCTGGTCAGGCGCGTGAGGCCCAGTGGGCAGTGGGCGCCTCTACTGCCCATGGGAGCCAGTGGGTGTGCCGTGGAGGGGCCTGGCACCTGCCTCATGCTGCTTTCCCCTGCTGTCTCCTCTGTAGACGACCGCCCCGTGAGGGAGAGTGAGCGGAGAGCATCCCAGCTGCATTTTGGTTCAGAGGACTCACTGGACTCAAAGCAGAGCTTCCTGTCTGTTTTCAGAGAAGAAAGGTATGAACGGAAAAAGTGAGAGTGAAAGTCGCTCAGTCACGTCCAACTCTCTGTGACCCTATGAACAGTTCTCCAGGCAAGAACGCAGGAGCGGGTAGCCTTGCCCTTCTCCAGGGGATCTTCCTGACCCAGGCCTCCCGCATTGCCGGGGGATTCCTTTCCAGCTGAGCTATCAGGGAAGCCCGTGAACAGAAGTGGTGTTTGAACATCTTGAGGAGTGTTCATTGTTGATAGAAAAATGCCAACCCCTGTATTAACTGAAGATGCAAACTTTGCGTGCCTTTGCATGCGGATTGCCACTGAGAGGGCAGACCTGCGGGGGTGTGGTGGGGGTGGGAAAGACGCCCCCCACCAGCTGGCGATTGAGGACACTTGGGACAGACTCTCTTCCTGTCGATCACATTGTCTGTAGGTTACTTTTCAATATTAGGTTGGCCAAAATGTTTGTTTGAGTTTTCCTGTAATATGGTAAGAACTTTCTGGCCAACCCAAAACTGAAAACTGTTAAGGTAATTGACGTCAGATTCATAGCACGAAAGGCCTGTGGCGAGAAGCCGCGGTCCACCTCCCAGTTCCCGCCCACTCCCCAGGCAGCTGCTGGCCCTTCTCTAGGTTGCTGCTTCCAGGCTCTGTCCCTTTCTGGTCTCGGCCGGTGCAGACACTGCTGCTTGTGGATGGGGGCACTCTGGCAAGCCTGGCAGCTCTGGCGCCACCTGTTCGCGACCCCAGCGGTGTCAGCTCTCAGGCTCCGCACCCTCTGGCGTCCCCCTTCCTTTCTCTGCTCTGCGGGCAGGGCTCCCACTCGCTGTGCCAGGCTGTGGGAGTCTGTGCCGCCTGGTTTCTCGGTGCCTCCCAGCGCCTGCCATCTGCATTTCTATGTCTGACTTGAGATTGTCGGGGTGGTAGCACGTGTGTTCTGAAAGCAGAGTCTTCATGTGTTTGGTTGATTCTAAAGGTATAAGTCAGTCAATGGTGTTTACCTAGCTTGTAATGTGTGAGGATTATGTGTTCCTTCTTAGACAGCATTTTGTTTTGTCTGAAGCTTTTAATAGTTTTCTTTCTCTTGCATTACACACCTTAGTTCATCTGTAAGTTTCTCTAATATAGAGGTCAGCTGACTTTTTTTGTAAAGGGCTGGAGAGAATGTTTTCAGCTACGGGGACTTTATAATCTGTGTTTTAACTTCTGAACCCTGACTTTGTAGATGAAGGCAACTATAGACAATACATAAACTAATGACTGTGTTCCAATAAAACTTAATTACAACACAGGCAGTGGGTTGAATTTGACTTGTGGGCCATACTTTGCCAACTTGTGTTCTAACATCTTAAGATCAGTTCCAAATTCTGGGAATCTCCTTTTCCCTCAGCTGCCTCGCTTGGAGATCCCCTCCCCTCATGTCCCTATTTGAAACCCGGCTAACTGACCCTGCAAGATGGTCTGAGTATTGTGTGCCCCAGATTTACATGTCCCAACCCCAACTCAGTGGATTTAGGAGACAGGGCCTGTTGGAGGCGGTGAGGTCCTGCAGGTGGAGCCCTCGTGATGGAGTTGGT
This sequence comes from Litocranius walleri, assembly GCA_006410535.1. Lineage (NCBI taxonomy): Eukaryota > Metazoa > Chordata > Mammalia > Artiodactyla > Bovidae > Litocranius > Litocranius walleri. Next base: position 516,529 of record SJYG01000833.1, on the reverse strand, counting down.
GCCCTCCTACAGAAGAGACCATGCCGGGCTCTCTAGCCCCGTCCACTCCCACGTGCGCTCACAAGTCACACAGTGTCAGTCTTGTGACTTTGTCCTCCATTAACATTGAGTTGCCAGTTACTTTCCATATAACTTTTAGAATTAATCTGTCAGTATCCACAAAATACCTTGCTGGAATTTTGATTGAGATTGTGTTGAATTACAGATGAGAAGGAACGAACTGACATCTTAACACTATGGAGTCTTCATATCCATGGACATGGAATATCCATTTATTTAGTTCTTTGATTTCATTTATGAGAGGTTTGTAGTTTTCCTGATTTGATGCTGTACATATTTTGTTAGACTTATGCTTTAGTATGTTGGTCTTTTGAGGCTAATTTGGGCTTTTTAATTTAAAATTCCAGTTGTTCATTGCTGACAACATATGAAAGCATTTGGCTTGTATGCAGCTGCTGGTGACGAAATGCCACAAGCAGGATGGCTTAAAGTAACAGAGACTTACTGCCTTACAGTTCTCAGGCTGTAAGTCGGAATCAAGGTATTGCCAGCCCTGCTTCCTCCTGGGGGCTCTGAGAGGGAATCCATTCCGTGACTCCAGCTTCGATGGTTTGCTGGCCATCTCTAGCGTTCTCTCCAGTCCTTCTCTCCGTGGCTGTCTTCTCCCTGCATCTTTTCACAGAGCTCCCCATTGTGCCCGTCTGTCCTGTGTCCAGATTTCCCCGTTCTTAAGGATATCAGTCATATTGGTTAGGGCTCCCCATAATTTTCTCGTTTTAACTTGATTACCTCTATTCAGTTCAGTTCAGTTCAGTCACTCAGTCGTGTCCGACTCTTTGCAACCTCATGAATCACAGCACGCCAGGCCTCCCTGTTCATCACCAACTCCCGGAGTTCACTCAGACTCATGTCCATCGAGCCCGTGATGCCATCCAGCCATCTCATCCTCAGTTGTCCCCTTCTCCTCCTGCCCCCAATCCCTTCCAGCATCAAAGTCTTTTCCATTGAGTCAGCTCTTCTCATGAGGTGGCCAAAGTACTGGAGTTTCAGCTTTAGCATCATTCCTTCCAAAGAAATCCCAGGGCTGATCTTATTCAGAATGGACTGGTTGGATCTCCTTGCAGTCCAAGGGACTGTCAAGAGTCTTCTCCAACACCACAGGTCAAACGCTCAATTCTTCAGCACTCAGCCTTCTTCACAGTCCAACTCTCAAATCCATACATGACCACAGGAAAAATCATAGCCTTGACTAGACGGGCTTTAGTTGGCAAAGTAATGTCTCTGCTTTTGAATCTGAATCTACTATCTAGGTTGGTCATAACTTTTCTTCCAAGGAGTAAGCGTCTACTAATTTCATGGCTGCAGTCACCATCTGCAGTGATTTTGAAGCCCTAAAAAATAAAGTCTGACACTGTTTCCACTGTTTCCCCATCTGTTTCCCATGAAGTGATGGGACCGGATGCCATGATCTTCTTTTCTGAATGTTGAGCTTTAAGCCAACTTTTTCATTCTCCTCTTTCACCTTCATCAAGAGGCTTTTTAGTTCCTCTTCACTTTCTGCCATAAGGATGGTGTCATCTGCATATCTGAGGTTATTGATATTTCTCCTGGCAATCTTGATTCCACTTGTGTTTCTTCCAGCCCAGCGTTTCTCATGATGTACTCTGCATAGAAGTTAAATAAGCAGGGTGACAATATACAGCCTTGACGTACTCCTTTTCCTATTTGGAACCAGTCTGTTGTTCCATGTCCAGTTCTAACTGTTGCTTCCTGACCTGCATACAGATTTCTCAAGAGGTAGGTCAGGTGGTCTGATATTCCCATTTCTTTCAGAATTTTCCACAGTTTATTGTGATCCACAGAGTCAAAGGCTTTGGCATAGTCAGTAAAGCAGAAATAGATGTTTTTCATAACTCTCTTGCTTTAAAGACTCTTATTTCCAGATAAGGTCATTCTCTGAGGTGTGGGGTGTTGGGACTTCAGCATCCCTTTAGGGGATGTATGCTGTTAATTTCCTTTTCTCGTCTTACTGCCTTGGCTGGGACATCCAGTGTGGTGTGAAGGCCGTGGGCACTGGGGCCATGCCCACTGTGCTCCTGGTCTTGGTGGGATAGCAGCGGGTCTTTCCCACCAGGGCTGCTGCCACCTGCGGGCTTCCGTCGGTGTTCTTAATCAAATGGAGCAGGTTCCCATCAATGCCCAGTTTACTGACCGTTTTATCATGGATGGGTATTAGACTTTGTCGAATACTTTTTCTGTATTTACTGATATTTTCATGTGACTCTTCTTGAGCCTGTTGTGATGGATTACACTGACTTTTTTCCAAATGTTGAACCAGCTATGCATACCTGGAATAAACCCCACTCGGCTGTGGTGTAGACTTCTTGTCACACCTTGCTGGCCTCAAGTCACTGGTGATGGTTGGGGGTCTCTTGCATCCATGCTTGTGGGAGGTGAAGGGCCTGTAGCTCCCTCGCACTGTCTGCCACTCTGGCATTAAGGCCGTGCTGGCCTCACAGAGCAAGTTAGGGTGCATTCCCTCTGTCTCCTCTCTGTCTTATGGGAAATTGGTGCAATTTCTTCCTTAAATGTTGGTAGGACCTGGTATTTTAGGAGGCTACCAATTATTGATTCAAGGTCTGTAATCTGCACAAGTCTGTTCTTATTATCCACTTCTCCTGGCATGGGTTTTGGAAGATTGTGCATTTCCAGGAACAGGTCCATTTCATCCAGGTTATCCCGTTTGTGGGCAGAGTGTCCTGGTGTTCTCTGTTATCCTCTTGCTCTCTGTGGGGTCTCTAGTGGTGCTGCTGCTTTTCATTCCTGTGTTAGTGACGTGTCTTTTTTTCCTAGTTAACCTGTTATAAAGGTTTTTCCATTTTATTTATCTTTTTAAATTTAGAACTAGCTTTTGGATTTGTTGATTTTCTTTTTTTCCTGTTTTCAACTTTATTGATTTTTGCTCCAAATTTTACTATTACTTTTGTTCTTCCTGCTTTGGATTTAATTTATTTTCTTAGTTTCCTAAGGTGGAAGCTTAGGTTATTGATTTTGGATTGTACTGCGTCTACTGTGCATTCAATATTATGTATTTCCTTCTACACATTGCTTTCACTGCATCCCACACATTTCGGTGAGGTGTATATTCTTCTTAATTTAGTTGAAAATATTTTTATTTTGAAGTACTTTAGTTCAGAGACTCATGTCATTTGGGAATATGTTGTTTAATCTTTCTTTTTTTGAGATTTTCCAGTTATCTGTTACTTACTTTATTACAAGTTTACTTCCATTGAGCCCTGAGAACAAACATCGTGGGATCTGTTTCTTTTGACCGTGTGGAGGCGTGTTCTGTGGCCCGGGACGAGTCTGTGTTGGCGAGCATCCCTGTGACTGTGGACGAGCGTCCTGCTGTCTGGACACGGTGGACGCCGGCTCCTCCAGGTGGTGGTGTTGAGCCCAGCTGTGTCCTTGGTCACTGTCTGCCTGCGGGATCTGCCCCTTTCCAACGCGGGGGAAGTGGATCCGTCCCCCTGAGTCCTCAGAGTCTGTGTTGGGTAACCTAATGCTGTCTTATTGGCACAAGCCCATCCAGGGCTGCTGCGTCTTCCTGCAGAGCTGCCCTGAGTCCTCACCCCTCTTTATCCCAGGTTGCTCTCACTGCCCAAAGTCAGCTCTGTCTGAAAGTGATGTAGCTACTTCCACTCTGTTCTGAGTGGTGTTAGCGTAGTCTGTTTTTCTTTCTCTGTCCGTTTACCTTTAAACCTGTGCATCTCTCTATTTGAAGGGGGTTTCTATAGGTGACATGTAGTCCGCCTTGTAGTTTGATCCGCGCTGACCGTCTCTGCCCTCCGCGTGGTGCGTTTAGACCCTGCTGTCTGAAGTGATTCTTGATGCAGCTGGGTTGGCAGCGCCTGTGCTCGCTGTTTCTGTCTGATGCCCTTGTTCTTACTTTGTCTTGTGATATTTCCCTCCTTTCGTGGTTTTACGTGATCATCCAGTGATATCATTCTCCCCCTCAGCACATCAGTTACGGGCATGTTTTCACTGTGGTGGTCGCCCTGAGCACACAGGACAGGCAGACCTCGTTTCCTGTGCTTTGCTTTATTGTGCTTTGCAGATTCTGTGTTTCCATAGATTGACGGTTTGTGTTAACCTCAAGTCAGGCAAGTCTGTCGTGCCATTTTCCCAGTGACATCTGCTTTTCCTTCATGTCATGTCTCTGTGTCACATTTTGGTAATTCTTGCAGTATTTGAGACTTTTCAGCTTTTTATATTATGGTGATCCATGATCCCATTGCTGCCGTGACTTGCAAAAGCCTCAGATGATGGTTAGCACTTTTTAGCACGTTTTAAAATTACAGTGTATATGTTGTTTTCTAGCATAATATTGTTGCTCACTTAATAGACTCAGTGCAGTGTAAACAGTAAGGAAACTAAGGTCATGGCATCTGGTCCAGTCGCTTCCTGGCAGATAGAAGGGGAAAGTGGGAGCAGTAACAGGTTGTTCTTACCTTGGGCTCCAGAATCAGTGTGGACTTGACTGCAGCCATGGAGTTAAAAGACGCTTGCTCCTTGGAAGAAAAGCTATGACGAGACACCACTTTGCTGACAGGGGTCCACATAATCAAAGCTGTGGTTTTTCTGGTAGTCACGAAGGATCTAAGAGTTGGACCATAAAAAAGGCTAAATGCCGAAGAACTGATGCTTTTGAATTTGGTGCAGGAGAAGACTTGTGAATTCCTTGGACTGTAGGGAAATCAAATCAGTCATTCCTAAAGGAAATCAATTCTGAATGTTGATTGGAAGGACTGATGCTGAAGCTGAAGCTCCAATAAATACTTTGGCCACCTGATGTGAAGAACCGACTCATTGGAAAAGATCCTGATGCTGGGAAAGATTGACAGCAGGAGGAGAAGGGGGAGGCAGAGGATGAGATGACTGGATGGCATCATGGAGTCAATGAAGATGATTTTGAGCAAACACCAGGAGATGATGAAGGACAGGGTCGCCTGGCGTGCTGAGGTCCATGGGGTCACAAAGAGCCAGACACGACTTAGCGGCTGAACAACAATAATGTACATAAAGAACTTCCCCTTCTGACTTGTTTTAAAATTTTTTTCTTTGTCTTAGCTTTTCTCCAGTTGAATGTATTCCTTGCCATGATTTTTCCCAGAGTTTATTCTGCCACTGCTCTCAGAGCTTCCTGTCTCTGGGATTTGTTGTCTGACGTTCATTTGAGGATTCTTGGTCATCTTCAAATATGTCTTCAGTTCCTCTCTCTCCTGCAGGTAGTCTCATGTGTGAATGTTACATCTTTTGGTGTTGGCCCGCGATTCTAGGTATTCTATTCTGGTTTTTCTTTTTTTTCCAGTCTTTTTTAATCTTTGCTTTTCAATTTTAGAGTTTCTGTTGTTACGTTATCAAGTTCAGAGATTCTTTTCTCAGCCACATCCAGTTTACTGTTGAGCTCATTAGAGGCACTTTTCGTCTGTTACAGTGTCTTCAACTAGCATTTCTGTTAGGGTCTTTCTTAGAATTTCCCCGTCTCCGCTTGCGTTTCCCATCCAGTCTTTCACTGTTTTTTCCATTAGATCTTGTAGCGTTATTACTCATGGCTGTCTAAAATCAGAGCCTGATTTCATCCAGCGTTTCTGAACCTGGTTCTAGTGCTTGCTTTTCTGATGCTGGGAAAGATTGAAGGCAGGAGGAGAAGGGGGCAGCAGAGGATGAGATGGTTGTTATGGCTGTTTGGAGCTCCATGAGATTCCAGATGCATTTTAGGATGGTTTTTCTATCTCTGGGGGAAATATTGGGATTTTGATAGGATTGCACTGATTCTGTAGATTTCTTTGGGCAATGAATATTTTAAGTGTTGAGTCTTCCAGTCCCTGCACGTGTGGTGCGTCTCCACTCACGTCGTCTTTCCCTTGTTCAGCAATGTTTTGCAGTCTGTGTGTGCGCTCAGTCATGTCCAACGCTTTGCGACCCCATGGACTGTAGCCCACCAGGCTCCTCTGTCCACAGGATCCTCCAGCAGGAATCCTGGAGTGGGTTGCCATTTCCTCCCCCAGGGCATCTTTCCACCCCAGGCATCAAGCCCGTGTCCCCTGCATCTCCTGCGTTAACAAATGGATTCTTTACCACTGAGCCACCTGGGGAACGTGTTTTTAGTTGACTTATCCTTGATTATCTCAAGACTGAGTTATCACAGAGTTTAGATGACCTGATGTAATGACCTTATTATCCAGATGTGACAATAGAGACCCAAACAGGCTGTATGTGTCCACCATCAGGTGTCTGTGGGCAGACCTTGAAGGAGAACCCAGTCCTCTTCTTTCTGCAGGGACCTGGAAGACTCTCAGCTCTGGAAAACAGAGTGTCATTGACTTCTCTAGGTGTGATCAGGGACATAAAGCCAATATTCATAGTGTGTGACTGAGTTCTGTTCTGAAGAGTGATCCTCAACCTGCCTGTTAGAAATTAGGTTCCTGTGAATGTTTGCCTTTGTATGGGGGACCTCCTGTTCTACAACCTCACATTTCAGTTGCTAGAGAGATGCCCACTCGGTGAGAGAGTAGACCCTGGAACGCCGTGTCCTTGAACTCCCTTTTTGTTTTGTGTTTGGTCGGTCCATGTGGATCTTAGCTTCCCTGACCAAGGGTAGAATTCGAACCCCCTGAATTGGAAGCATGGGGTCTTAACCACTGGGCTGCCAGGCAAGTCCCTCCTTGAATTTTGCTGGTCACGTGTACCACAGTGCTAGGAGACCCTCGCACAGGGGCTTCCTGGAACTGCCACCCTTCAATGAAGCCGGGTGCAGTGACCGGTCATCCTGGCCGAGTTCGCTCCGCCTTCCCTGTAGCAGAAGCCCCCGCTGCTCCTCCTCAGAGACCTTGAGGCAGGGTCAGCAGTGCGGCGGCTATGTCCGCACTGCACACGCCGGGTGGGAGTGGGGGCACTAGAGCCAGGTTTGCTTGTCTTTGTAGACCTCATCACTCCAGAGTCAAGGGCACTGACCCCTCCGCCAAGAAGTGCTTGGTCATGGACGCGGATGACGAGGCAGTCCTGAGCCTCATTGCCAAGTGCGAGTGGGACCTGAGCAACCCTCCTAGGGGCGTGAGTTCCAGCCAGAAGGAGTCAGAGGCCAGCCTCCAGAGCTCCCAAGGTAGGCTGCTCCTCGCCGAGAGGATGGGCGCTCAGCCCGGCTGGGAGGCTGGCGTCTGCTGCCTCAGGATCCACGCTGCCTTTGTGAAAGAACTCACCTTTGAGTGCAGAGTCTTCAGGAGGCCTTGCGCCTGTGGCGCCAGTAGCTTGGCCGTGGGTTCCGGGCGTCAGCATGCTTAGGTGGACGTGGTCGCGCTGCAGATCTTCCACCTCAGGTCCCTCTCAGGTTGGGTGTGGGGGTAGCGAAGATGCGAGGCGCCCTGTTCTGGGGGGCTGAGTCCCCGCCGGCCTCCAGCGGGCTCCCCTCTGGCTCCGGCTGCATGTGAGTGAGGGGGGCACCTGATGGGCACAGGCACGTGAGCCCCTCACACCCGTGCCAGCTTTTCCACCAGGGCTCATGTGAGCTTCAGCTGCTTTGCTGCTGCTTCTCTCGTGGGTCCCCAGAGCTTTTCATGAAGTCACAGCATCTGGGTCTTCCTGCTGCATTACACCCTGCCTCAGCCTCCCTGCCACCTCCTGGGCCTGTCAGGCCCTCTAGGGTATTGCCCATCCTGAGCATGCGGCAGTGTCTACTGAGGGCTTTAGTTCGTGTTTCCTGGAGATGAGTCCCAGCAGCCTACTCACGCGCTCATGTCATCTTCTGAGCCGTTTCTGCTCCTGCTGCCCCCCTCCGCTATTCCTTTCTTGGTGCTGATGCCCCGGACTCCATTATGCTGGTGGAACACATCCTGTCTCCGATTTCTGCCCTCCCTGTGGCTTGCCTTTCATTTTCTCAGCAGCGCTTCCAGGAGTGGTTCTGTCTGAGTGAGGCCGCTCCTCCCTGTTCTCCTTCGTGCTTGTGCTTTTCAGTGTGCTGGCTATGCTTGCGGGGGGTTCCTCCCACGGACCTGTCCACGTCCTGGGGACCCGCACTTGGGTCTGAGAGCTACTCTCTCAAGTGAATTTCTGGCTGTGGCGTGAGGTAGTGGCTCAGGTTGTCCGTCTGTCCTAACGTGTATCCAGCTGTACCAGTGCCATTTATTGCAAAGACAACCTTGCAAGGTGGTCCATTCAGTGGCCGGAGTCTCTGGATCCACTGACCGTTGTGTCTGTCCCGACTCATCAGCTGGATGGTGCTTCCCGCTGGGTGTGGGGCGGGCTCCCCTCGCCTGGGCTGCTGTGGGCAGTGGCGCCTGCACGTTCCTTCTCGGGTGGCCAGTGCTGTGTTACCAGCTTTTTTTTCCTGTTTACCCCACATAGGAGTGTACTTGACAGGTATGCTACGCTGTCAGGAACCGGAAGTGTAAATTTTAGTGGAATAAACTTTTTAAATATTTTCAACACAGCAGAGTCGCGGCACCGACTGAGCTCTCAGTCAGTCCAGCACCAGTGCAGGGACGCGCAGTGGAAGGGCCCTGAGCGGCGCAGGAGCAGCTCCAGGGCGGGCTGCGTGGAGCCGAGGCTGCAGGACCAGTGCTGCGGCGAGCTCCCCCCACAGCTCTTCACCCCAGGTGACCCCCGGTGTGCTGTGCTCCTCTTCTCGACTGTGTGTGTGTGTGACCCTGAGGTGTGTTAAGGGAGACGCTCCTTTACCAATGGAAGCTGACAGAAAGACCTGACCCCAGAGGATGAGCCCTGCGGGTTGGCAGCTGTCCAGTGTGCTGCGGGGAAGGTGGGGGGCAATTCCTAATGGCCCCACAAAGAATGAAGCAGCCAGGCCAAATGGGAAGCAGCACTCAGGTGTGGATGCGTCTGGTCCTGAAAGTAAAGTCCGATGCTGTAAAGAACAGCATTGCATTGCAACCTTGAATGTTAGGTCCATGAATCAAGGTAAATTGAATGTGGTCAGCAGGAAATGGCAAGATTGAACATTAACATCTTAGGAATCAGTGAACTAAAATGGATGGAAATGGGAAATTTTAATTCAGATGACCATCTTATCTATTACTGTGGGCAAGAATCCCTTAGAAGAAATGGAGGAGCCCTCATAGTCAACAAAAGAATAAAAAATGCAGTACTTAGGTGTGGTCTCAAAAATGACAGAATGATCTCTATTCATTTCCAAGGCCAACCATTCAGTATCAGAGTAATCCAAGTCTATGCTCCAACCACTAATGTCAAAGAAAATGAAGTTGACCTATTCTATGATGACCTACAAGACCTTTCAGGACTAACACTGAAAAAAGACATCCTTTTCCTCATAAGGGATTGAAATGCAAAGTAGGAAGTCAAGAGATAGCTGGAGTAACAGGCAGGTTTGGCCTTGGAGTACAAAATGAAGCAGAGGAAAGGCTAACACTTTTGTCAAGAGAACATGCTGGTCATAGCGAACACCCTTTTCCAGTAATCCAGGAGGTAACTCTACCCAAAGGAGAAGCCCCAGGAAGACGGTAGAAGGGATGAAGTCACGTTCGGAATCAAACCCCATCCCCAGCAGGGACGCTCAGAGGGCTCAAACCTTGTGCACACCAGGACCCAGAGCCCCTACAGAGACTGAGACAGAACTGAGTGTGAGCGGCTCCTGAGGAGGTGCGGTCAGCAGCGGCCTGCTGCAGGGCCAGGGGCTCTGGGTGCAGCAGGCCTGGGAGTGGCAGAAGCCCTCTTGGAGGAGGTCACCATTAACCCCACCATAGAGCTGCCAGAACTTAAACAGGACTGGGGAAGCAGACTCTCGGAGGGCACAAACAGAACCCTGTGTGCACCAGGACCCAGGAGAAAGGAGCAGTGACCCCACAGTAGACTGACCCAGACTTGCCCGTGAGTGTCCAGGAGTCTCCAGCAGAGGTGCGGGTTGGCGGTGGCCTGCTGCAGGGTTGGGAGCACTGAGTGTAGCAGTGTGTGCATGGGAGGAGATTGCCGTTATCTTCATTACCGCCACTGTAGGTTCAGTTCAGTTCAGTCACTCAGTCGTGTGCGACTCTTTGCGACCCCATGAATCGCAACACGCCAGGCCTCCCTGTCCATCACCAACTCCCGGAGTTCACCCAAACTCATGTGCATTGAATTGGTGATGCCATCCAGTCATCTCATCCTCTGTCGCCCCCTTCTCCTCCTGCCCCCAGTCCTTCCCAGCATCAGGGTCTTTTCCAATGAGTCAACTCTTCACATGAGGTGGCTAAAGTATTGAGTTTCAGCCTCAGCATCAGTCCTTCCAATGAACACCCAGGACTGGTCTCCTTCTGGATGGACTGGTTTGATCTCCTTGCAGTCCAAGGGACTCTCAAGAGTCTTCTCCAACACCACAATTCAAAAGCGTCAGTTCTTCAGCCTTCAGCTTTCTTCACAGTCCAACTCTCAATGACCACAGGAAAAACCATAGCCGTGACTAGACGGACCTTTGTTGGCAAAGTAATGTCTCTGCTTTTGAATATGCTGTCTAGGTTGGTCATAACTTTCATTCCAAGGAGTAAGCGTCTTTTAATTTCATGGCTGCAATCACCATCTACAGTGATTTTGGAGCCCCCTAAAATAAAGTCAGCTACTGTTTCTACTGTTTCTCCATCTGTTTCCCATGAAGTGATGGGACCAGATACCATGATCTTAGTTTTCTGAATGTTGAGCTTTAAGCCAACTTTTTCACTCTCCTCTTTCAGTTTCATCAAGAGGCTTTTTAGTTCCTCTTCACTTTCTGCCATAAGGATGGTGTCATCTGCATGTCTGAGGTTACTGATATTTCTCCTGGCAATCTTGATTCCAGCTTGTGCTTCTTCCAGCCCAGTGTTTCTCATGATGTACTCTGCATAGAAGTTAAATAAGCAGGGTGACAATATACAGCCTTGAAGTACTCCTTTTCCTATTTGGAACCAGTCTGTTGTTCCATGTCTAGTTCTAACTGTTGCTCCCTGACCTGCATACAGATTTCTCAAGAGGCAGGTCAGGTGTTCTGGTATTCCCATCTCTTTCAGAATTTTCCACAGTTTATTGTGATCCACAGAGTCAAAGGCTTGTTTTCTGAATGTTGAGCTTTAGGCCAACTTTTTCACTCTCCTCTTTCAGTTTCATCAAGAGGCTTTTTAGTTCCTCTTCACTTTCTGCCATAAGGATGGTGTCATCTGCATGTCTGAGGTTACTGATATTTCTCCTGGCAATCTTGATTCCAGCTTGTGCTTCTTCCAGCCCAGTGTTTCTCATGATGTACTCTGCATAGAAGTTAAATAAGCAGGGTGACAATATACAGCCTTGAAGTACTCCTTTTCCTATTTGGAACCAGTCTGTTGTTCCATGTCTAGTTCTAACTGTTGCTCCCTGACCTGCATACAGATTTCTCAAGAGGCAGGTCAGGTGTTCTGGTATTCCCATCTCTTTCAGAATTTTCCACAGTTTATTGTGATCCACAGAGTCAAAGGCTTTGGCATAGTCAATAAAGCAGAAATAGATGTTTTTCTGGAACTCTTGCTTTTTCAATGATCCAGCGGATATTGGCAATTTGATCTCCGGTTCCTCTGCTTTTTCTAAAACCAGTCTGAACATCAAAGAGTTCACGGATCATGTATTGCTGAAGCTTGGCTTGGAGAATTTTGAGCATTACTTTACTAGCGTGTGAGATGAGTACAATTGTGTGGTAGCTTGAACATTCTTTGGCATTGCCTTTCTTTGGGATTGGAATGAAAACTGACCTTTTCCAGTCCTGTGGCCACTGCTGAGTTTTCCAAATTTGCTGGCATATTGAGTGCGGCACTTTCACAGCATCATCTTCAGGATTTGAAACAGCTCCACTGGAATTCCATCACTCCATTAGCTTTGTTCGTAGTGATGCTTTCTAAGGCCCACTTGACTTCACATTCCAGGCTGCCTGGCTCTGGATGAGTGATCACACCGTAGTGAGCATCTTGGTCGTGGAGATCTTTGTTCTACAGTTCTCTTGTGTATTCTTGCCACTTCTTCTTAGTTTGGCCCCAGGTAAGTAACAGGGAGGGAACACAGCTCCACCCATCAACAGAAAATTGGATTAAAGATTTAATTTTGGCCATGTTCACCAGAACAAGACCCAGTTTCCCCCTCAGTCAGTCTCTCCCATCAGGAAGCTGCCATAAGCCTCTTATCCTTCTCTGTCAGAGGGCAGACAGACTGAAAACCACAGTCACAGAAAACCAGCTAGTCTGATCACGTGGAGCACAGCCTTGTCTAACTCAGGGAAACTGTGAGCCATGCTGTGTGGGGCCACCCAAGACAGACGGGTCATGGTGGAGAGTTCTAACAAAACATGGTCCACTGGAGAAGGGAATGGGAAGCCACTTCAGGATTCTAGCCTTGAGAACCCCACAAACAGTATGAAAAGGCAAAAGGATGGGTAAACTCCCCAGGTTGGTAGGTGCCCAACACGCTACTGGAGATCAGTGGAGAAATAACTCCAGAAAGAATGAAGAGATGGAGCCAGAGCAACACCACCACCCAGCTGTGGCTGTGACTGGTGATGGAAGCACAGTCCCATGCTGCAAAGAGCAGCACTGCAGAGGAGCCTGGGATGTCAGGCCCAGGAATCAAGGCAAACTGGAAGTGGTCAAACAGGAGATGGCAAGAGGGAACGTCGACATTTTAGGAATCAGTGAACTAAAATGGACTGGAATGGGTGAGTTTAACTCAGATGACCATTATATCTACTGCTGTGGGCAAGAATCCCTCAGAAGAAATGGGTAGGCCTCGTAGTCAACAAAAGAGTCCAAAATGCAGTACTTGGATGCAAACTCAAAAATGACAGAATTGATCGCTGTTCGTTTCCAGGACAAACCATTCAATATCCCGGTAATCCAAGCCCATGCCCTGACCAGTAACACTGAAGAAGCTGAAGTTGAAGAGTTCTATAAAGACCTACAAGACCTCCTGGAGCTAACACCCAAAAAGATGTCCTTTTTGTGATAGGGGACTGGAATGCAAAAGTAGGAAGTCAAGAGATAATCTGGAGTGACAGGCAAATTTGGCCTTGGAGTGCGGAATGAAGCAGGGCAAAGACTAAGAGTTTTGCCAAGAGAACACATAGCAAACACCCTCTTCCAACAGCAGAAGAGAAGTCTCTAGACATGGACATCACCAGATGGTCAACACCGCTCAGAGTGATTGTATTCTTTCCAGCCAAAGATGGAGAGGTTCTATACAGTCGGCAAAAACAAGACTGGGAGCTGACTGGCTCAGATCATGAACTCCTTATTGCCAAAATCAGACTTAAATTGAAGAAAGTAGGGAAAACCACTAGACCATTTAGGTATGACCCATAAAGAAGGCTGAGTGCCAAAGAATTGATGCCTTTGAATGGTGTTGCTGGAGAAGACCCTTGAGAGTCCCTTGGACTGCATGGAGATCAAACCAGTCCACCCTAAAGGAAATCAACCCTAAATATTCATTGGAAGAACTGATGCTGAAGCTGAAGCTCCAATACTTTGGTCACATGATGTAAAGAACTGACTCATTGGAGACGACCCTGATGCTGGGAAAATTGAAGACGCAAGGAGAAGGGGGCAGCAGAGGGTGAGATGGTTAGATAGCATCACTGACTCAATGGACATGAATTTGAGCAACGCCTGGGAGATTGCCCTGGAGGACAGAAGAACCTGGTGTGCTGCGATCCTTTGGGTCACAAAGAGTCAGACACAACTTTGCAACTGAGCAACACAAAGACAAGGGAAACTAAAACAAGCTAATTGAGAGTGTTATTTGCATGGATGTGGAAAAGGCGTCAGAACCTCCGAGCGTAAGCAAACCTGGTCCCTTCCTGCGCTCCATCCAGGTGAGCTTGTGGGGGCCTGGAGGCAGCGTGGGTCGTGGCGGCGCCTGCCCAGTGCCCGTGGCCCGCAGTCATGGCGTCTCGCTTCATGTGCTTTGTGCATGAGATCTCACACGTGTCCCTTCACACAGATTCATGAGGGGGTGCATGTGTGTGTGCTGGTCCAGGATCCACCCAGTGCACGTGGAGCATCTTAATGTCACGTCGCAGATGCTTGTGAGCAGGAACACATTCTCAGTCTCCAGTCTGTCCTGGAGCTTTGAAGTGTTCAGAATGTACTTCTGTGGGGTCACCCTCAGTCCCAGGTGGCTTGCTCTGCTGGCTCCTGGTGGCCGGACACGCGGGGGTGCAGTGGGCGTGTGGGCTCGTGCAGAAGCCCCAGGCTGCTGTGGGCCGGGGGGAGTGGGGCGTGCAGCATGGAGGGTGACTGGTGTGCCTTTGGGTTGTGGAAGGCGGGGACTGGGTCCCCCTGAGTCTGTGAGTCAGACCAGTCCTGGCAAGGGGGTGGGGGTGGCCCGCTGACACCGGTCAGGTGGACTTGGTGACGGGTGTGGAGCCAGGTTGCATTGGTGTCCAGGTGGCCTCTGACCCAGGCACCCAGAGAGCAGCAGCTCACCCGCTCATGCCGGTCGGCCCAGTGTGTCATGCCCAGCTTTGGCAGGAAGACAGTAATTGGCCAGCTCGTCGCTTTCTGGTTGGTTTCCTGTATCTGTGTGCACACAGCTGCAGCACTGGTCCCTGAGCCCCGGGCGCCCGACGAGGAGGGCTCTGCCCGCTTCTCTGTTACAGACTCCACGGAGACCGAGGACTCAGGCACTTCTCAGAAGTCCAGTGTGTCAACACAAAAGATGTTAAAGCCCTTACCTGCTCCTGAGAAGTACAGGAAGCAGAGGATGCCTGGCGGGAGGTTCCAGGCGCCTGCGGACGAGGCCTGTCTCAGCTCTCTGGAGGGGAGCCCGAGTGTGAGCCGGAGGAGCGGTTCGGAGGGCTGGGGCCAGGCTGCCTCTTCCCTCTCAGCCACCCCGGGGCCCGAGCAGCCAAGACCACCCAGCGCCAGCGAGGTGAGCAGGGGTGAGGGTGCTCGCCGAGCCCCCGGGGGGATGTGGCCCTCACGTGCACATCTCTGTAGTGCGGTCACCGCTGCCGTTAGAAAATGCACTTCCGGGCTATCTTTTGGGGCGGGGCACCTTGAGGTGTCGCCTCGGGCCTGCTGCCCACATGGCCTCTCGTCCCTGTGGTTGGTGCTCCCCCGGGGCTGTCGTGAACGCAGTCCCAGCTATGTGTGCTGGGGTTCTCCTGGTTCACGAGAGGAGGTTCTCCCCAGATTGTCCCACAGTGTTGTAGACAGTGGCTCGCTGCCATTGTTATGGCTGAGTTGGAGACTGAGATGTTCTCAAAGGTTTGGGGCTCGAGTGAAGACCACCGTGCGGACAGGGGCCAGCGGGCAGCTCTGCCACAGTGCCCCACATGGGCAGAGGAGGGGAGAGCACCCCAGCTGGGAGGGCCTGGGGGGTCCCACCAGCTCAAAGTGGGCCAGGGGAGTGCTGAGCCCCTGTGGTTGGTCCTGAATGGAGACTAGCAGAACCAGGGACACTGGGGTGGTAGGTGCTGGGTGGCTCCTGGGGTGGCTGCCGCAGGCCACAAGCCAAGGTCTGCTTCCACGGCTGGTCTGGCTGCATCTTCAGTCTCACTGGACTGAGGGAAGGAGTGAAAATGGAGATTTGCTTGAGTGAGGACTGTGCTGGGGCTTTGCTTTCCCCAAATGGAGCCGCCCTGATGGACCCCACTCACTATGGGGTTGGGACTTTGCATGAGGGGTTGCTGCCTGCAGCTCCCCTCCTTCCAGCACTGTGGCCCCAGGCGGTCATCCTGGAGGGGCTCGACCCCGACTCCTCGGGTGGGAGGCAGAGGACTGGCCCCACTGGACTCTGCTCCTGCACCTGAGGCCGCGTCGGTGCCGCTTCTGACGGAAGTGTTGATGCTGGTGCTCCTGGACGCTCTCACCCTCTGCTGCTTGTGGCCAGCTGTTGGCCTCAGTGTCCACACGCTGACCAGCCCCAGGGGATGGCTGCCCTGGCCCAATGCCCCCTCGTGGGCCTGTGTGTCCCCGTGCCCTGGGCTCCCGTGGGTGGGGAGTGGCGGGAGTGAGGGCCCAGTGGCTCCTGCAGCCCCTTCCGGGTCTGGCTGGCTGTCCCAGATGCTCTTTGTGGGGAAACTTTTGCTCTGTCTAACAGAAAGGGCACCGGGCCTCATCCCAGCTCTGACCCTGCTGGTATTGACTCGCTAAATCCCTGCTTCTCAGGAAATGTTCCCTGGGCACTCAGAAAGTGAGCCGGAGGGCAGGAGCCAGCTCCCTTTTTGCAGTAATCCCTTAAAATTGATGAAATGATTTCTAAAGGGAAGAAAAGTGAGCACTGATGGAAATTCTGGTGACTGTGGGCCCAGTGTGGTTGGACCTAGGTGGGGCCTTGAGGCTCTGCCTGGCAGCCTGTTGCTGCACTGGCCCAGCCAGCCCTCCCTCTGGTCCTGTGGGCTCTGGTCGCACTTCGGGCCACCGGGCTCCAGTGAGCGCTCGGGCCGAGACTGTCTCCTCCCCACCCCACGAGAGTGGCGGGGGCTGTCAGGAGGGCCCAGGACGCTGGCGCTCAGAACCACCTGGTCTCCTGACTGACACAGCCACAACTCAGCCGTTCCTCCCGCTGAGGGATGGTTTCCCTGCCCCCCAGACATGGACAGGCATGTGGGGACAGGGAGGCGAGTCCCACGCACCCTGCCTGCGGGTGTGTGCAGCGTGACCCTCCTCCGTGGCGTAGGCAGCGGACGAGGCAACAGTCTGACACACTGCACTGCACCCACTGGGTTGGGCACGGGAGCCAAGGGGGGTTTGTCTCTGGGCAGGCATGTCCCAAACTGCACTCTGCCGAGCTGCCCGGGAAGAAGGCCACCCTGGAGGCGCTGGCTCTGGAAGCGCTCCTCGACCTGGTGGACAGGCACTGGAGTGGCCGCAGGTCCCTGCACAGCAGCGAAGCCTTCCTTGGTGAGTTGGCCCAGCGTGCCGCGTGCCGGCACCTGTGCCCGCCCTCACTGCCCTCTGGGCTGCGGGGGCGTCCCGAGGGCCCTGCTCACAGTGTCTGGGTGCTCGGGAGGGGCAGACGAGGAGGCGGCCGTGGCCGGTGGCCGCTGCTCCCCACTTGCTGGTGCCCAGCCCCCTGGAAGGCATCAGCAGCCAGCAACGCTGGCTCCTTCCTCTAGGTCCCTAGAGCTGTTGCTGTCTGCCTGTCGTCCCCCTGCACACCTGGGGGTAAGCAGGCCTGACGAGGTCGTTTCAGTGGCATGCATACCCCTTTTCTAGTCTTCGTACCTGTCAGTGTTTTTGAGGTGTGCAGCCTGTATTTTTCAAAATGCATTGAACGTATTTTGTCTACACTCATTCTCTCAACATTCTCTTCTAGCTCAGGCGAGACACATTTTGTCGTCTGTTCAAGAGTTTACAACCACTCGGGACACTTCGACAACTGTGAATGAAGAAATTAGCTCCCTGACTCTGGAAAATAAGTCTTTGCACAGTCGCCTTGCTGAGCTGCAGCAACAGTACGGCGTGAAGATGACTGAGGTGGTGCTGGAACTCAGCGACACTCGGAAGGAGATGGTTTGTTCCGTTTATTCTCAGTAGGGGCAAGAACAGTCTTGACACCACAGAATGAGTGTAGCTTCTCAATCCTGCTTCCCCTGACAGCTGTCGGGCACAACCCTGGGGCCCCTCCTGCCTTTGCAGAGCATGAACCCCCTCTTCCACCAGGCTTCCCCATCCAGGACGCCAGCTGCCCTGGAGGAAAGCGGCCTGGCTCTCGCTCCAGGACCCCTGATGACAGTGGCCAGTCCAGCTCCGCCCGCCCCAGCAGCTTTGTTCTGTTCTGAGAGAGGTGAGAGGATGAGGCTGGGCCTGCAGGGGAGTTTCTCTGGTCTCGGTGTTCCCTGGCCCAGGCTCCGAGACCACTGGTGAGGAGGTGCCAGGGACCTGGATGACCTGGGTCCCTGCTGCTGTCCTGCCTGCCACAGCCGGCGTGGGGCCGGGGGTCCTGTTGGCCCTGCGACAGCTCCACCACCAGGTGGCACCATTGGGCAGCCAGAGCCAGCGTGGTACGGACCTGGCAGTGGAGCTCAGCTCCGGCGGACAGGCCCCCCTCGTCCCCTGCGACTTCACCATGAGACCATCACTCGTGAACGTGTACACTGGGACAGGCCCCCCTCGTCCCCTGCGACTGCACCATGAGACCATCACTCGTGAACGTGTACGCTGGGACGGGCCCCCCTCGTCCCCTGCGACTGCACCATGAGACCATCACTCGTGAACGTGTACTCTGGGACGGGCCCCTCTCGACCCTGCGACTTCACCGTGAGACCATCACTCGTGAACGTGTACGCTGGGTCGGGCCCCCCTCGACCCTGCGACTTCACCATGAGACCATCACTCGTGAACGTGTACGCTGGGACAGGCCCCCCTTGACCCTGCGACTTCACCGTGAGACCATCACTCGTGAACGTCTGCGCTGAAGAGGAGAAAAGGGCTCAAAATAGCAAATAAACGCCTAACTTCACAACTCGGGGAACCAGAGGAAGCTAAACCCAAAGGAAACAGAAGGAAACAATAAAGATCAGAGCAGAAATAAGGAGAGAGTAGAAAACAACAGGGAAAATCAGCAAAACTGAGTTGGATTTTGAAAAGACACAAAAAACTCTTAGGTAGACTAAGAAGACTCAAAATCAGAATTGAAAGCGGATACGTTACAATGGATGCCTCAGAACTGAGGTCAAGGAATGATTATTTACAAGCATTTTGGAGAACCTAGAAGAAATGGATAAATTCCTCGAAACATACAACCTACTAAGGCTGTGTCAAGAAGAAATACAGCCTGATAGGTCAATAACAGACAAGATGGAACAGTAACCAACTTCTTAAGAAAGCAAGGACCAGATGGCTTCATGGCTGAATTCTGCCAGATACTCAAAGAAAAATGAATACTTATCCTTCTCACTTTTCCAAACAATAGGAGCAGGGAGCCTACTTTCACACTGTTTCATGAAGCCAGCATTACCTGGACACCAAAGCAGAGATTCCAGAAGAAGAGAAACTACAGACTGCTATACGAGACTCAGCAGAAGACTCGTATCCCGGGCTGCACCCAGCACTGTCCACAGCCCGCGGGGTTGCCCCCTGGGGAGCACGGCTGGCTTACCATACGCAGACACACCGTGTTAATGGATCCGAGACTCAGCAGAAGGCTAGCATCCCCAGTGCAGCAGCACAGCAGGAAGGCTGTACACACCCTGAGGGAGCTGTGCACACAGATGCACCAACACATGGAAGGAGAGAAACTGCTATCAGCCCGGCTCACGCAGGTGCAGCATCTGGCCAAGGTCAGCACCCATTCGTGATTTTAGAAAAGCTCAACAAGGTAGGTGTAAAGCGGAACACCTCAGCATGATAGAGGCTAGTTATGAGACGCCCTCAGCCAGCCTCATGATCAGTGCAGAAAACTGAAAGTTTTTCCTCTAAGATCTGGCGTGAGACAAGGATGTCCACTCATATCATCTCTTCTACTGGAAGGACAGTTGACCCTTGAGCAATGTGGGTTTGAACGACATGGATTCATTTATATGCAGATTTTTTATTAGTAAATAGTATATGTGCTGTGCTCACTCACTCAGCTGTGTCCCGACTCTTTGTGACCCCATGGACTATAGCCTGCCAGGCTCCCCTGTCCATGCAAGAATGCTGGAGAGGGTTGCCATTTCCTCCAGGCGACCTTCCCGGCCCAGGTGTAGGACTGTGCCCCCTGCACTGGCAGGCAGACTCTTCACCACTGCACTGCCTGCGAAGCCAGGAAGTACAGGAGTCCTGTGCAGTTGGAAGTTGGTTGCATCTTTGGATACAGAACTGCACATTTGGGAAGTTGACTATAAATTGACTATAAATTGTGGATTTTCAGCCGCAAGGAGAGTTGGCACCCCTACTCTCTCCACCCGCCGTTGTTCAGGGGTCAGGTATACTAGCAAGAGCAAGCGGACAAGAAAAGGAAATATAAGGCATCCAGAAGTAAAGTTACCTCTGCTTGTAAATGATGTATAAAACATTAAAGATACCAGGAGAGAAAATGAGAATAAATTCAGTGAAGTGCAGGGTACAGAGCATAACAGAGATTGTTCTTGTTTCTTGATACCAGTGAGCACTCCAAAGCAATTCCATTCATAGTGTCAGAAATAATAAAACAATTAAGAGTAAGCTTAACCGAGAAGGCCAAAGATCTTAAACAGAAGACTTACAGATGCAGTGTAATCCCTGTAAAAATCCCACGGCATTTTCCACAGAAACAGGGAAACATTCTAAAATTTGCATGTTCCTTATCATTTGTGTTCTTCGTTTTCTAGTTCTACCAAGACCCCAAATCACCAAAGCAATCTTGAGAAAGGTCATTTTTCAGGCATCACACTTCCTAGTTTAAAATTGTGTTACAAAGCTGTGGTAATCAAATAGTATGGTGCTGGCATAAAAATAAGGATAGGTTGCTGGAACAGAATAGAGGGCCCAGAAGTAAGCGCTTACATAGATGTCAACTGATGTTTGGCAAAGGTGCTGGGAACACACCATGGTGAGAGAGTGATCTCTTTGGTGAATGGTGTTGGGAAAACTCGATGTCCACGTGAAGATGAACCTGCACCCTTGTCTTAACAGCACACACAGAATCCAACTCAGAATGGACTAAAGATTTAAGTGTAAGACTTGAAACTGTAAAACTCCTGGAAGGGAGTTCCCTGGCAGTCCAGTGGTTAGGCCTCTGCTTCCACTGAGGGGTGTGGGTTCAGTCCCCAGCTGGGAACTGTAACCCCACAAGCCACATGGTGTGGCCACGCAGACATGTGGAAACGGTGCTCAGTGTTACTCATCGCCAGAGAAATGTAGGTCGGAACAAGAGCGAGGCACCACTGCACACCTGCAGGACTCATCCAAAGAGACAGCACATGGGCGGTGGAGACGGGGAGCCCTCGTGCTCTGTGGATGGGAGTGTAACCTGGTGCAGACACTGGAAACAGTACAGGGACTCCTCAGAAAATCGACCCTGGAGCTGTCATGCTGTTCAGCCCTCAGTCGTGCCCTGCTCTGCGACCCCATGGACTGCAGCACGCCAGGCTCCCCCATCGTTCACCGTCTCCTGGAGCTTGCTCAAACTCAGGTCCATCGAGTCGGTGATGCCATCCAGCCATCTCATGCTCTGTCTTCCCCTTCTCCTCCTGCCCTCAGACCTTCCCAGCATCAGGGTCTTTTCCAGTGAGTCAGCTCTTTGCAGCAGGTGGCCAAAGGATTGGAGTCTCAGCTTCAGCATCAGTCCTTCAGTGAATATTCAGGATTCAACTACCATATGCTCTAGCAATCCCACCCCTGTGTGTTTATCCACGAGAGGTGAAATCAGGATCTCAGGCAGCATGGTCACAGTGGCCTAGCTGTGAGAGCCTGAGGCCTGTCATGAACACGTAGGTGAAGGTGATGTGCATGTACAGCAGGACGTTGCTCAGCTCTGTCGTGAGTGCATGCTCAGTCATGTCTGACTCTGCAGCCCCGTGGATGGTAATGTGCCAGGCTCCTCTGTCCTCGGAGTTTTCCAGCTGGAAATACCAGAGTGGGTTGCCATTTGCTACTCCAGTTATTCAGCTTTTGCTGTTCAGTCACTCAGTCATGTCTGACTCTTTGAGACCCCATGGGCTGCAGCACACCAGGCTTCCCTGTCCTTCCCCATCTCCCAGAGCTTCCTCAAACTCGTGTCGTTGAGTTGGTCATGTTGGATGGACCTTGGGGCCGTTAGGTCTAAGTGAAGTTAGTCAGACATGGAAAGAAAAACCTCCGTGATAACCTGGGATCTAAGAGTTGAGTTTGCAGAAGCAGAGGCTAGACCGGTGGTCACCCTCAGCGGGAGGTGGGGGAGCTGTGGGCCCAGGCAGAGGGGCAGTTCTGTAGGGGTTAGTCCAGGGCTCTGAGCATGGCTGAGTCATCTTAGTCGGACCACGTTGACCCTGGAGCTCTGTTGAGAGCAGAGCCCTGGTGCTCTCATCACCAAAACATGCTTCCTCTGTGAGGAGACCTGTGCGCTGGCCTCACTGTGGTCATGGCGGCGCTGTGCACGCGCAGCTCGTGTGACGTCATTGGGGCACTTCGACCGCGTGCTGTAGGAAGGGAGACCAACGTGCATTCAGTGCGAGCTGTCGCCTCCGATGATTACGGTTCAGTGTAATGGGATGGGAACTGTTCAGAGTGCTCTGTTATTTCAGCTTTATTTATAGTGTGTAACAGCAAAGCAGATTCGGTTCGCATACTGTAATTGCTGTTGTGGTCAGGCTCGAGGTGTCGTCAGGGTGAGTGTGTGGGCACTGGAGTTAGGCTGCCTGGTGGTGCGAGTCTGGTCACCCTGTGCCATGTGGCCGGGCCCGCGGCTGTGCCCGTGTGTGTGGGCGAGCTGCCGTGGTGACCCGTGTGCCCAGCAGTGAGAGTCCCTGGGCGCTGCCGTCCCGTGTGCGCCCTCCAGGCCCCTTTCTGCCTCTCCCTCCGTGCAGCGCTGTCACCTGACCCCCACGGCCGTGCCCCCCCCCCCCTCAGGGCCCTGGTGTGCCGCCCTTCCCCTCACGCTTTCCCCTTGGTGCCCACACGTGCTTGCTGTCGTACTCCGCTTTGTCTGATGTTAGCATAGCCTAACCTTAGTGTTGTCTTCGGAGAAGGCAATGGCACCCCACTCCAGTACTCTTGCCTGGGAAATCCCATGGATGGAGGAGCCTGGTGGGCTACAGTCCATGGGGTCGCGAAGAATTGGACACAACTGAGCAATGTCACTTTCACTTTTCACTTTCCTGCACTGGAGAAGGAAATGGCAACCCACTCCAGTGTTCTTGCCCGGAGAGTCCCAGGGACGGGAGCCTGGTGGGCTGCCGCCTGTGGGGTCACGCAGAGTCGGACACGACTGCAGCAGCTTAGCAGCAGTGCTGCTCAGTGCTTATATTCAAGGTGGGTGCCTTCTAGGCAGCATACACTTGGGTCTTTTGTTTTTATTTACGACCTCTGCCTTTTCTTT
>SJYG01000833.1:466662-485312 GCA_006410535.1 Litocranius walleri | reverse complement strand
CCGATACGATCCAAAGCCGCCCTTACTTTATGTCATTCCTGAGGGTGCCATCAGCCACGTCCAGGGCTGCTGCGGGCGTTGTGCTATGATTTGTGTCCGGACCCCACTCCCTGCCTTGCTCCTGGCCTGCGGCGGGCGCTGCTGTGAGTGCTGCGGGGCGGTCCGTGCCTCTGTGGCCCCACGTGATGTCCGCACGCACAGCGCAGCTGTAAGACCACAGGCCATGATTCAACACCTTTATTTGTCACTTTACCAACCGGACACAATGTTAACAACAGGGAACACATGAGGAGGTTTGCAGACAGACAGCGAGCTTTCACCACAGGTTTGCGAGCAGGCCTTGGACAGCAGCTCCGGTGGAACACCATGCCCGCCCCCGGAGCTCCTGGAGAGCCGGCTCCGAGCCCCCCAGATGCCTCCGGAGCTTCTGGAGAGTGGCTCTGAGTCTGGGTTCCATGCTGCCGCCCGCTGCTTGCCCCAGCACGCTGACCAGGTGACGCTCTCATCACTCCCTCACAGTAAGAAAACAGTGCAAAAATAGACCGCATCTCTATGTACATTTATTTCCCTTTCCTGAAAATACTTAGTACAAACCAGTAGCCTATGATCCCTTTCAAGTCTGAGTTATGTGTGTTTCCTTGTTGTTTGGCTTGGTCTGGGGACGAGAGCGTTAGGCAAAGCACCCCCGAGTGCGGGGCAGCCCCCTCCCTCCCCTGGCGAGGCCACACCGCTGAGCTGCGGGGCCCTCCAGAACGTTCAGTAGTCGGTCTGTGGAGGGAGGCTGCTCGGGGTCCGAGCTCGAGGACGGTCTTGCCACTTCACAGTATGGCTGAGTCGTCAGCCTGTGCCATGGGGACAGGTGGCAGCGGCATCCGCGCCCGCTGTGTCCTGGGGGGTCTGCACCGGCAGCCTTCCCGGTGACCGCGGACCTCGTGGGCCGTAGGGCCTGCACCTCGCCTCCCTCCTCCCACACGGCTGCAGAGGCCTCCTGACCACAGGCTGCTGGGCTTCCCACAAAGCCTCCACCCCCAGGCCGCGAGGGGCCGCCTCGGCCTGCCCTGAGCTGGCGGCCCCTGGAGTGTGGACGGCCCAAGCCCCCACCTGCCTCTTCCCGACCGGTTTCCACCTGCTCAAACCTTAAGACTGAGGATACTCAAGGTGTAAAAATACTCCAGTACAAATATAGACCTCTTCCTGTAATATTTTAAACATACGTGGTTTCAGCTTCAGTTTTGGCGACCTGACTGTTGCCCAGTTGCTTCTCCTACAGCATTAAATAGAAATAAATAGGGGGCAGCGGTGCTCACGTGCGCGCTGCGGTCCTGGCTGGGCGCCCCCCACAAGGAGTGCCCCGACCGCGTCCCCGCGTCCCCGCGGGCTTGTGCAGTCTCCTTGGCTCACAGACAGACTTGTGATTTCTAGTTGACCGCGGTTAGTAGAAGCGAGCGGGCATTGCAGAGAGCATGCAGCAGGACGCACACCTGCCTGTATCTGCAGCGTCTGTGCTGAGCGTGGGACCCGTGTCCATGCTGAGCTGCAGGGCCGGCAGGCCCGGGGCCTCCGCTCGCCCTGCCCTGAGCTGGAGGTGCACTTCCAGAGCTGCACTTAGGGAAGGGAACCTCAGCCAGGCCAGGGACACGTGAGACCCGCCCGGATGCCTCTAGACGCCTTAGGAGCCCAAGAGCGCAGGGCTGGGGCTGGGCCCGGATGGCCTCGGTGCGCTGACCTTCCCTGGCCTGGGGGCGGGGCCACTGCGGCTGTGGGGAGCCTACCTGACACGTTTCCCTACCTGACAGCTGCCTCTGAGAGAACAGCCCAGGGCAGGGGCCGGTGTCCTGCCAGCCCGCCCCCAGCCTTCGGCTTCCTGGCAGTGGAGGGAGGGCCTGGCTGGGCAGCCTTGTTTCCCCCGAGTTGGAGGCCTCCCAGATGGCAGTGACCATGTCCTCCAAGTGCTTCCAGATGCCTGTGTTCCATCCCTCACTTCCCAGGTGTTTCTGCAGCCAGGTCTCAGGGGCTTAGGACGAGCTGACTGCGGAAGCCACCGCCAATCCGGCATGTCCAGCGCTAGCCTGAGCCCCTCTGCAGTGGGCAGGGCCTCCAGTCCAGCGGGGACCAGCGTGCATGGCAGTGCTGGCCTTCTGGCAGCCACCTGTGCTGTGGGCTGGCCGTGTGTCCAGGGAGGGGTGCCCCAGGCGGCCCGCTGCCCTGGACACAGGACGGACAGCTGCAGAGCAGTGGGCTCCAGGAGGCACTCCCCAGGGGCCGCCATGGGCTTTCCCAAGACTGACACCAGGACCCTGGGGCCTAGCGGGTCACGTGCCAGGCTGCGGCCATGTTCATGCGAAAGGACACGTTGCCAAGGAGGCAGTGCGACCGGAGGCCCCGCCTCTGGCCTGTCACAGGCCCTGAACCCAGATGCCGGCCGCTCGGGCCCTCCTCGGGCTGGTCTCGCCCTGCAGTTTCTGCTCTCCCGGGCAGGGGTGGACAAGGGAGCCGCTCGCACAGGCTGCAGCAGCCAGCTGGAGGGGGATGGAGGGGGCAGCCGGGCCACCCGCAGCCTTGAGCCCAGGAGTCTTCTAGGCCCAGGACTTGAGGCATAGGGGCTGTGAGAGAGCGGCCCGGAGACGGGCTATCCTGAGTCTTCCCTGAGCCGTTCTGAGAGCAAACTCGAATAACCATTTCTTATTTCTTCTCAGAAAAGCGAAATGAAATGAATTGCCCTTAGTTTTAGAATCCTATAACTTCACACTTCAAGGCAGTTTGGTCGACGGAGGAGGCTCCTTCCCTTGCACAGCAGCCCAGCTCAGCGCCCACCCTTAGCACAGCCTTGGCGCATGGGGCGTGCGTGTGTGCTCATGTGTGCACGCGTGTGCAGCCTGTGTGTGCACATGCGAGTGTGCAGCCTGTGTGCAGTGTGGGTACGTGTGCGCATGCGTGCAGCGTGTGTGTGCGTGCGCATGTGTGCCCGCCTCCCCTGCCTGCACGGTGCTGTCTGGGCCCCATGGGGCCCTGACTGCTCCTCCACATCATTGGGGCTGCAGGTCAGCGCCTCGCCAGCACAGACCCGATAGGGTCTGTCCCACCAACTCCTTTGGACACCCCTTTGCTGCAAGCCAGTGGCCGGTGTGGTCTGGTTCTGGGAGACACTTTGGGAAGGGCCGGCTGTCTAACTCCTGGCAGGGACAAAGCAGGTGTGTTAGGAAAGGTGAGTTCAGGGACCAAAGCTGGAGTCCAGGGGGTGCAAGGGCTGGGCAGGAGGGAGGCGGTGGCTCCGCAGCCGCCCAGCCCCAGGTCCGAGTTCTGCCGGTGGGCACAGGAATGTAATGAAGTGGAGGTGGCGGGGGCCCAGGGGACAGGAGGCCCGCCAGCTACTTGCCCCCCTGCACCTTCTGGTCGTAGGTGCCCGCGTGCTTGTAGCCCAGTACGTAGCCCGACTCATCCACGAGGTCCACGCGGCCCGCCCGGCCCTTGCCCCTGCCTGACGGGTCGAAGCGCTCCTTGTGGGAGCCCGTGAACTTGCTGGTGTCCGTGAGCCGTGATACGGTGGGTGAGGAGATGGCTTTCTGCAAGAGAGCAGGGGCGTGGGGGAGGTCAGCCTGGGGCCCAGACCACAGACAGGGGCCGCCCGCGTGGGGACCCGCACCCGCCCGCCCGCCTGGGGCGCTCACCGTCACCCCCGAGATGATGGGGGCCTTGCCCTCGATGAGCCTGTGCACCTCCCTGACGGCCTCTTCCGCGCTCTTGTCTTTGAATCTCTTCTTGGCGAGCTCCTCCAGCGCCTCCTTGAACTGCTCGAACGTGATGGTCCTGCAGGACTTGCCCCTGCAGGGAGCAGAGTCTCAGGGGGCGCCCAGCGACCCCTACCCCGCCCAGGGTGCTGTGACATCAGGGATCCCCACCTCCCCTGCAGAGCCCAGAGTGAGTCTGCCCCTCCCCCACCTCAGTCTGCAGTGTTTGCACCCAGCAGTTGGTTGCCATTGGCAACGACAGCAAATATAAATTGTCTTGCAGAGAAGCTTAAAAGCACATTGTTTATGAAAGACTGGACATCAAAACACAGCCTCGTCTGGTTCTAAAATAAGCGAGCGTGCGGCCTCCGTGGGAGATAGACCCTCAGAGAGAGAGGATGGGAAGCACGTTGCCCGCCCCCCGCAGTATGGAGGGCGTCTCAGTCCCGCCAGGGGCTCCCAGCCTGCAGGGAAGCACTGTCCCCAGAGGACAGGATTGGGGGCCGCCTCCCCATGTCCCAGCCTGACCAGGGGCCTGGGGGCAGCTCTCCACAAAGACGCAGACCCTGGCTGCCCGGACCTGGTGGGTTATTCTCCCAACTTCAAGACAACTCTGAACTGGCTCTCCATCTCTGAGAATCTTAACTGGTAAACAGTTCTGCCCCCTGGAGCAGATCTCCCCTGGCTAATCCGTTCAGTGAGGGCTTCATTGTTTTACAGCGAGAGAAGGTGGGGGACGATCCTGGGAGGAGGAGAGAGGCCTCCTGCAGGAGCCCAGGCTCCAGGGGCAGCGTGGCTGCAGTGCCTGGGGTCCTGGCTGGGAGGCACCCTGGGTGGAAGGAACCACGCCCACGTCGGCACTGGCCACAGCGGCCGCAGGACGGCGTCAGAGATGAGGAGCACCGGATTTCAGCAAGGTCACAAAGGCAGTGAGTGAGTGGCCGCACTGTCTTTTCAACAGAGCCATAGCGACTGGTGGGCTATGTGCAGAGGAGCAGGCCTGGGCTGGCCCCACACCACCTACAGTATAACTGGACCACAGTCCTGCGCCTGTCTTGCCGCCCGAACTGGCCACCTTGTGAGAGAGCGTACAGGTGGAAGTCTTTGTGACCCTGGCTTAGGCAGAGATCTTCTTAGAAATAACCCCCAGAAGACAATCCAGGAAAAAAACAATGAATTGGACTTGACCAAAACTTTTAAAACCATGCTCTTCAAAAAGATACTGTTAAGAGAGGAAAAAGACAAGTCACAGACTGGAGACCGTTCGCTGAAGTGTTCATATCTGAACGCAAATAACTCTTAGACCTCAGCAAGAGAAAGAAAACCCAAGGCAAAAAGCTGGGCAAAATGTGTGAACCGGGCACTCTGTTCAAGGTCTACCAGATGCAAACCAGCCCAAGAAGGACGTTCCAGGCTGCCGGGCGTGAGGGAAGTGAGCGGCGTCCCGGCATGGCACACACCCGCCAGCACAGCTGCCGTGAAGGCCGGACGAGTGCACAGCAGGGCGTGGCGGGGGCCCTGGGAGGCTGGCGGCCTGCACAGCCCCGCGACCCCTCTTGGCCCACTCGCTTACCCTCCTGTTCGCAGACCTGTTCAGTCACCAGAACTCAAGCAGCTCGGTGACGATGGACAGACCCACCTCGGGATATCCCCGGCACACACAGGGACTCACACTTGGTGCGTGAGCCTAAGGACACAGGACACGCTGACCGACTACGCCAAGGTCAGGGCAACAGCGGGAGGAGGCCTCGTGAGACTGGACGTCCAGGCCGTGGGTTGCGCCCACCCCTGGAAGCCCCACTGCCCTGCACGGCCACTCTGAGGCTGCAGGCCTGGCCCCGCCATGGGCAGAGAACCCTCTGTCCCAGCTGGGGGGCCCCTCCATGGCCACGGGGTCCCGGCTGTTTGTCCCGGGCCATCAAAGGCGAGCCTATCTCTATTCATGGGCTCCAGGCCTGACCGGCAGCCCGGTGTCCAGCCGGGGAGCACACAGCCCTCCCTGCACCACGGTGCCAGGCGCTACCAGTGTGAATCACTTGGCCGGGGGATGACCGCGCGGGCCTCCATCAGAGGCCGCATTCAGATTGCGTGGACACGGGGCCCGGGGCTGACCAGTCTGCTGCGCCGGGCGGGGCAGGCGTCCCCGCCGTGACAGAGTTCGGGGCCTGGTCGGGACGAGCAGGGAGCTTCCCCGGGGGCCTGTGGCTCGCCGCTGAGAGCAGTCCCCAGGGAGCTCTCCAGTGACAATGCCAGCTCTTCCCTGGAGACGCCTGGTTACTTGACACAGCTGTGCAGACACAGGGCGCCTGTTCTGCAGAGCACAGAGATGAGAGGGTCCCCACAGCAGATCCCCCTTCTCCCGCCTGGCACCCGGGTCAGAGGCTGTTGTCCTGTGGGGATGCTGGCCTGGCAGTAGCGGGGTCACCGGGCACGCACATGGCCCCCAAGCTGAGCTCCCTAGGTGCTGCGCTCCCGGCCCCGCAGGCCCAGGGCAGGTCACCCGGGGACACCGGGCGGCCAGGGAGCCTGGCGGGGGCCAGCCAGCCCTCCGAGGACAGAAGCCTGTGCCTCCAGGGCCAGCGGCACAAAGGGCCCTGGACTTCAGCCAACACATCCCAGGATGACGCGAGGGTCCCCCCCACCCGCCCCAGACCACAGATAACCTGCCACCTGCGGGGCTGGAGGAAGCCGACTCCTGGCGCCCCTGACCTGCAGGAGCCAGACACGGCGACCCGTTCAGAGAAAAAGAGGCAGGACCCGAGCCCAGCAGCGCTGGCCGGGGCACCTGGGGGACTGGACCGCAGCGGACAGGCGAGCTGCCACCCAAGTGGCGCCAGACCCCGCCGCTGCTCTCTGCCTGGCTCCCCCTGCGGGCCGCCTCCCAGCCTCACCCCCGCCTGGGCCTGGGGCCCGATGTCGATGCTGCCACACGCAGCGCTGGGATGCCGGCCGGCCCCCCACCCCAGGCCAGGCTCTGCAGATGCACCAGGAGGGCCGCGGCAAGCCAGGCCAGGCGCTGCTGGATGTCTGCACGGCCTCGGGGGGCCGGGAGAGGGACCCTCGGACCCTGTGAGACCGCAACACCACAGCTGGAAGCAGGACCTAGGGGCGGCGTCCCTACCAGCCTGGACGCAGGGGCGGCCCCCTGGCGGGCCTGTGACACCCCGTCCCAGGAGCTCAGCCCACCCCACCTGCTCCCTCAGGCCCCGTGGATACACCAGGCTCCATGCTTCAGACAGTCCCCACCCCAGCCCGCGTCGTCCCAATCAGCCCAGACGAGGCTCCGGAGTCTCGGGGAGTGTGACCCTGGGCCAGAAACCTGTGAGTGGGGGCCAGGAGGGGAAGCCCCCACCCACACCTGCCCCACCTGGGCACGCACACAGGACCCCGCCACCCACAGACGCCTGACAGAGGTGTCGGACCCCAGCGTGCTTGTGGGAATGGCGTCCTGCGTTCACTCCTTTAGCCCTGGGCTGGCAGAGCAGGGACAGGGGTGGGGAGCCCCGTCTCAGAAACAATAGTTTTCAATCAAGGCCTAGGGAAGAGGGCAAGAAGTTTGTTTAAAACTTAACACATAGTAACATCAAAACAAACAAGCGCTGCCATGGCGACAGGCCCAAACAGAGGCTGCAGATACTGGCCGGCGGCAGAGCCACCGAGCCATGGCAACCGCCCCAAACAGAAACAGCCGCGCTGTCGGCCCCGCGCCCGCGGCCACAGCGCCCATGTGCCCGGCCACCTCTGCTGGGGCCGCCACCTGGGGACCCTCAGCCAGCATGCACCCGTCCACACCTCACCATGCTCCGTAGACCTGGCACCCGGGCCCGACCTGTCCTGCAACCAGCACGCACCCGTCCACACCGCACCACGCTCTGCAGACCTGGCACCCGGGCCCAGCCTGTCCTGCAGGACCCTACCCGGAGCACCGCCCACCTCTCCCCAAGGACAAGAGCGTGAGGGTGGGTCCCTCACTCCATACCCGGGAGGTCTGTGGGTCCGCCCCCGGGACAGGTCACAAGGACCCCATGGGGACTCTAGGTTCAGCAGGGCAGCGGGAAGGAGCCATAGGCTGCTCTTAACTGTGTCTTGATCACGAACCTCGCTGGGCCTGCACCCTCAGACGGCCAGCACCCCGCGAGCTGAGGCAGTGACGCTGGGGTCCGGGCAGCCGGGGGGCTGGGCTGGCCCACGTGTTCAAGCAGCTGGCATCCTGCCCTCTGGAGTGGGGCTGGGGCCAGAAGGGGCCACCCTTCCTAGGGCAGGAAGGCTGTGTCCCCCCACTGCCCACGTGTCCTGCACACAGAGTCTCGGGGCCTGTCCAAAGCACTCATCGTCCGGGTGAGCCCTGAACAGGGAGTGGAGCCCTGATCTCTGCGTGTGTGTACATGTGCACACGTGTGTGACGCAGCAGGTGCTTTTCTCGGGTGTGGTCCCGGGTGTGGCAGCCAGGAGAGGGGGAGGGGTGTGCTGACGCCTGGAGGTGCTCACGCTTGTGGACACACATGCAGAGGCCACTGTTCATTACCCTTGCCCTTCCTCACACGTGAACGACCCCAGAGCTGAGGAGCCGCACCACAGACACCTGCTTCCTGCCACCCCTGCCAGCCCCCGCAAGCAGGACTCATCCTCTCAAGACCCTCAGGCCCCACCCGAGCCCCTGGCCCTGCTCCCTCCAGCCCTGGCAGGAAGGATCACCATGCGAGACCCTCAGCTGGACCAGAGCCCCTGGCCCCACCCAGCTGCCCCACAGGTGTGGCTCTGACCCCTGCCCGCAGGGACCCAGCCCCACTCCCGACGGCCCCAGGAGGAGCCAGCACGCACTTGATCTTGCTGAAGACGATGTCCACGTCGGTGACGGTCACGCTCCTGCCGTCGATCACCTGGCAGTCCCGGCACAGCTTGGACCAGTTCTTGCCGTGCATCTCCCGGCCCGATGCCCGGGCGTCCCCGTGAACCGCGAACCTCCGGAAGGCCTCCTCCAGGGCACTGAGCTCTGCGCCCGCCGCGGCTGCCCCCTCGCCGGCCCCCTCCGACTCGAGGGACAGCCTCTTGGCTGCCTTGTCCTTGGCGGGGTCCCCTGGGGACTTGGGGGGCGTCTTGTTGGCAGGCTTGGAGGGCTTGGGCTTGCTGTCAGCCATGCTGCTGGGAGGAAGAGACGAGAGGTCACCTGCTTGGTGGGCAGCTGTGTGAGACCCCCTGCCACCCACAGACAGCAGCCCTGCCCAGAAGCCACTTCATGACCGTGGGGGACACCGAGTGTCCTGCGTCTGCTGCAGACACAGCCCAGCCCCTCCGGCCCCGGCCCCGGCCCCGGCCCCCTCTCCACCTGTCCCCAAGGTCCCAGCCCCAGCCACGGTGAGGGGCACGTGGCCAGCAGCCCAGGGGGTGAAGGACCACCCCAGCGACCCCCTCACCTTCCCCCTGACTACTGCTCTGCGGGCTCCCCGAGCAACACCCCTGTTGGGGTGACACCGTCCCTGAGGTGGGGGCAACCCCCCAGCTACTCCTGCTCTGGGGGCTCCCCGAGCGACACCCCTCTGGGCACTGGTGGGGTGATGTGGTCCTTGTGCCAAGGATCCAGAGCAGTCACACAACTGCCCCCACCTCAGGGCCTGGCCTGCGGACCGGGGTGCCCCCCACCTGGGTGGCCAAGCGGAGTGCTGGGGGGAGAGGGGTTTCCAGGTGAGGGCAAGTGTCTGGGGGACCCCAAGGGCTGAGCACAGCTGCGCCCAGGCCCAGGGTGGAGGCCCTGTGTTGGAGGCGCAGCTGACGGGGTCCAGAGGCCAGTGAATCCCCAAGGCTGGGCCCAGGTTCCTGTGGGGCTGGGACACCTCCGCCTCCAGCAGCTTTGGGGGGCCCAGAGCTGAGCATCAACATCCCCAGAGGCACGGCCGGTGGCTGGGTCGGGACCCGAGAGCCCAGCTCCTGGAGGAGCAGTGGCCTCAGGAGAACCAGCGGGTCAGCGAGTGGAGAGAAGGCAGGACATGGCCCAAGCAGAGTCCAGCTGGGCGGTCAGAGCCGTGGACCGCTCGCTCACTCACGGCCGACCCCACAGAAGACCCTCAGGCCTGAGAGCGCAGGAAGCAGCGCCCGGCCAGGCAGGCGTCCCCGCCAGACCTGGCTGAGCTCAGGACCTACGAGCTCCCTACAGAGAAAGGTCGGCACAGCTCGAGATGCGCCGGAGGCCCCGTTGCTGGCGCGGGAGGCCCAGGGCCCAGGGCTCAGGACCGGGTGGACACGGCTATGAAAGCAGCTGTGAGCTCCAGAGCCAAGCTCTCCATCCAGGGCTCCACGTTCACTGTGAACACACAGTATCTTAATAATCTGAAAATTACTTTAACAAAAAGAACAGGAGTCAGGACTTCCATGGAGATCCAGTGGTTAAGGATCCGCCTGCCCGTGCAAGGGACCCAGGTTCGGTCCCTGGTCCAAGAAGGTCCCACCCACTGCAGAGCAGCTAAGCCCGAGCATCACAGGTTCTGAGCCAGGGCACCTGAAGCCTGGAAGCCATAAGGAGGCAAGACGAGCCACCACAGAGCCAGCGCAGCCAGAAATAAACGAGAAAACTAGGAGCTAGACCCTGTGTGCGGGTGGGAAGCTCTCCAAGAGGACCCCTCAGTGACTCCAAGGTGCTCTGGGAGAAGTTGGGCTGGGTGGGGGGAGAAACCACAGCCCGTGTCGGAGCCGACAGATGCAGAGCAGGCGAGCGCCCGCAGGCAGGATGCCCGGCAGGCTCTGTCCCTGTTTGCAGGGAGGCTTCTCAGCAGCCGGTCCTTGTGTGGACCAGGGCCGGGGCTGGGAGGACAGGTGGGCAGGCAGGGGACCTGGAGGCAGCCGCGTGAGGTGGCCTGGCTGGCCCTGCTGCGGCCCACAGACCCCCAAGGCCTGGGGCAGGGAAAAGAGGAGGGGCTGTATGTCCAGAACTCTGCCTGGCAATGCCCTTAAGATGGGCGCCTGAAGCAGCACCTGTAGAAAAGGTCACACAAGACAGATGCTTACCACAGTCACCGCCTCTGCATGCCTTCAGCACAGTGTCCCAGCCAGGAGGGCTGAGAGTCCATGATAGCGGTGTGCCTGCAACAGGACCAAGTGTCTGTGAGCTGGACCAGGTGTGTCTGTGAGTGGGACCAGGTGTGCCTGTGAGCTGGACCAGGTATGCCTGTGAGCGGGACCAGGTGTGCCTGTGAGCTGGACCAGGTGTGCCTGTGAGCGCGACCAGGTGTGCCTGTGAGCGCGACCAGGTGTGCCTGTGAGCGCGACCAGGTGTGCCTGTGAGCGCGACCAGGTGTGCCTGTGAGCGCGACCAGGTGTGCCTGTGAGCTGGGCCAGGTGCCTAGGAGCTGGACCAGGTGGGCCTGTGAGCGGGACCAGGTGGGCCTGTGAGCGGGACCAGGTGCCTAGGAGCTGGACCAGGTGGGCCTGTGAGCGGGACCACGTGCGCAGGAGCGGGACCAGGTGCCTAGGAGTGGGACCAGGTGTGCCCAGGAGCAGGACCAGGTGTGCCCGTGAGCTGGACCAGGTGTGTCTGTGAGCAGGACCAGGTGTGCCCATGACTGGGGCCAGGTGTGCCCGTGAGCGGGACCAGGTGTGCCTGTGAGCTGGACCAGGTGTGCCTGTGAGCTGGACCAGGTGCCTAGGAGCTGGACCAGGTGTGTCTGTGAGCAGGACCAGGTGTGCCCGTGAGCGGGACCAGGTGTGCCAGTGAGCTGGACCAGGTGCCTAGGAGCTGGACCAGGTGTCCCCGTGAGCGGGGCCAGGTGTGCCTGTGAGCAGGACCAGGTGCCCAGGAGCTGGACCAGGTGTGTCTGTGAGCGGGACCAGGTGTGCCCGTGAGCGGGACCAGGTGTGCCCGTGAGCGGGACCAGGTGTGCCCGTGAGCGGGACCAGGTGTGCCCGTGAGCGGGACCAGGTGTGCCCGTGAGCGGGACCAGGTGTGCCCGTGAGCGGGACCAGGTGTGCCCGTGAGCGGGACCAGGTGTGCCCGTGAGCGGGACCAGGTGTGCCCGTGAGCGGGACCAGGTGTGCCCGTGAGCGGGACCAGGTGTGCCCGTGAGCGGGACCAGGTGTGCCCGTGAGCGGGACCAGGTGTGCCCGTGAGCGGGACCAGGTGTGCCCGTGAGCGGGACCAGGTGTGCCCGTGAGCGGGACCAGGTGTGCCCGTGAGCGGGACCAGGTGTGCCCGTGAGCGGGACCAGGTGTGCCCGTGAGCGGGACCAGGTGTGCCCGTGAGCGGGACCAGGTGTGCCCGTGAGCGGGACCAGGTGTGCCCGTGAGCGGGACCAGGTGTGCCCGTGAGCGGGACCAGGTGTGCCCGTGAGCGGGACCAGGTGTGCCCGTGAGCGGGACCAGGTGTGCCCGTGAGCGGGACCAGGTGTGCCCGTGAGCGGGACCAGGTGTGCCCGTGAGCGGGACCAGGTGTGCCCGTGAGCGGGACCAGGTGTGCCCGTGAGCGGGACCAGGTGTGCCCGTGAGCGGGACCAGGTGTGCCCGTGAGCGGGACCAGGTGTGCCCGTGAGCGGGACCAGGTGTGCCCGTGAGCGGGACCAGGTGTGCCCGTGAGCGGGACCAGGTGTGCCCGTGAGCGGGACCAGGTGTGCCCGTGAGCGGGACCAGGTGTGCCCGTGAGCGGGACCAGGTGTGCCTGTGACCGGAGCCAGGTGTGCCTGTGAGCGGGACCAGGTTTGTCCGTGAGCGGGACCAGGTGTTGTTCTAAAGGCAGCATCCACTCGGCCTCCCCTGGCTCTCCTGGCTGGAGCAGAAGGCAGATCTGTGCTGAGAGTGAAGATGGAGTGTGCATTCCTTCTTCTGCAGGTGTGAGCACACCTCCACTCCCTGGCTCCCTCAGCTTTCAGCTCCTCATCCTGCCAGCAGTCTACAGCCCAGCCTGCAGGCACTTCCTGATCGCTGGAGCCCCCGCCCTGGGAATCCGGCTGCCTCCAGCCCCAGGCCCCTCCCACCCACCTGGTGGGCTCTGGGCCTGAAGTCCCAGTGCAGACCAGACGCGCTGCCTCCCGCAGGGCCCGGTGTGCCCAGATGACCCAGCCTCCCTGGGAAGGGGGGTACAAGCGTCGCTGGGGAAGGGTCTAGGCTGGTGCGCACAGCCCCTGAGCAAACAGCCCCAGGAGCAGCACAGCTGACCCTGCAGATCCGCTAGCTGCCCACAGCCTGAAGCCTTGGCCCTTCACCCCAGAGTTCATCTTAGCCCAACGCAGCCGTTTAGCAGTTGTTCACATCGAATCACAATATGGCCACCACTCCACAGCTGCCCAGCACTCGACGTGAGTGACCACCCATCCCAGTCAGTGGAGCCTCCCAGGTGGGCACCTGCCCCTTTGAGCTGATGTTGCCCGGAGTCTCAGCGTGGATGCAGCCCCCCGCCCCAGCCTGCCTGTCACAGGCTCTGCAGAGGCCCCAGCAGGGAGGGGCACATGAGTGCACTGCCTGACAAGGAGGATGCTCAGGGCCTGCGTCATGCAGGGGGTCCAGGGCCTGGAAAGGCGCCCGGAGGTGGGGACCCCTGCACGGGGCGAGCTGTCCCTCGGAGCACCCTGGCCACAGCCACGCTGGGCCGCGTCCCGGAGTCAGAGGTAACGTCTCTGGGATGAGAAGGAAGGGGTGGTGGGCAGTCTTTCCGAGGGAGGCGTCCACCGAGGACCAGGGCCATTCCCCTGCAGCAAGCCTGCTGTTGGAGCCACCCACCCCCGACCCTGAGGGCTGCTGCCACTGGGCTGGGGCGGGGGAGGAAGAGGCCAGGACACGGTTACCAGCCCTGCCCTCAGCAGACCTCATGCGGGCAGAGGCCACTGGGTCCCTGCGAGGCTGGGAGTTTCCCCCCAGGGACCCCTTGGCCTCCCAGGAGCCACACCCGGCCCCAGTGTCCAGGCCCCAGAGCCGGCCTCTGCCGTCCACCTGCTTTTTACAAAGCCCGAGAACACAGCGCCTGCAGCCCACCTGGTGCCAGGCTGAGCAGGTGCGCTCACACCCTCACAAGGCAGGTGAACTTTGTTTGGGAGAAGCGTCCCTGCAGACACCATCAAGCTAAGGATCCAGGGTGGCCCTGAGTCCAGCGACCTACATCCTTGCGAGGGACAGAAGGGAGGGGACACAGACACAGCACAGGCCAGGGGAAGACGGGGGCAGAGCCGGGAGCGCCGCGGCCCCGAGCCCAGGGGCCCCTGGTGCCCTGGGAGATGGAAGCAGCAGGAGGGACCCTCCCAGGGCCCCCTGAGGGAGCCCAGTCCTGCCCCAGCTTCATCTCGGACTGGGGTCTGGCCCAGAGCGGAAGGAGGACACGTTTCTGCTGTTGCAGCCAAGCCTGCGGGCATTTGTGACAGCAGCCCTGGACCCTCACACCCCAGGAGACCGGGGGGCTGGGGAGGGGGTCCCTGCCCCAGGGAAAAGTGCTCGCGGAGGCCCAAGTGGTGAAGCGCCAGGCGGGCACACAGACCCGGCGGCCAGAGCCAGCAGCGGGCCCGTCCTGGGCTCCGGCCCCCTGCTGCTGACAGTGCCCGGTGGGAGAGGCGGAGGCCTCAGCAGGAAGCCTGTCGTTCCAGAAACGTGGCTGCAGTGGGCGGCCTGGCCTCTCCCCGGCGGCGGCACCTGGCAGTCACCATGGGCCTGCACAGCTGGTCCCAGACCCAGGCCTCTCCTGCCCGGGACCACTGAGACCCCCGCACACTGCGGCGCCAAGGGTGGGCCCAGCAGGGCTGCAGACAGTGGGAGGCCATGCACAGGCCAGGGGCAGGCACAGGGCTGCGGGGCGGGCCGCTGCCCACACCTGACCAGCTGGCAGGTGGAGGACAGTGTGGCCCACAGGCCTCAAAGCCTCGCAGAGGGGAGAGACGGCCCCCAGCACTGGAGTGGAGGCCGGGCCACCATCCCCAGGGAGCAGGAAGCCCCCAGCTCACCCCGGAGGAGGAGGGCCCGTAGCAGGTGGCTCTATGCTCAGGGCTGGGGGCGAGGCGAGGCCTGCCAGATGAAGGGACGCCCGGGAGTGGACGGGCAGCCAGCAAGGGCCGCCAAGTGGGTTCCTCTCGACTCACAACGTGGACTTGGGGGCCCTGGATCGCTGGTCACCCAAACAACGCTGGACACACCCACTCCAAGGGAAGAGACTCCCACTGGAGACAGAGACGCTTCTGTGACATCTTTAGAACACCATGTCCACATGTGGCAAAGAAACAGCCAAGCTTAACAGGGGAAGTGCCAAGAGCCTGTAGAGATAAGCGGAGACAGAAACAACGAGAGGCTCCACTCCCTGTACTGGACTCAGCCGGACACTGATTCAAAGTAACAGCCTGTGCCATGTGCAGAAGGAATGGGTGGTGCATGCCATGTGCAAAGAGGAAGGGCGAGGTGAGGAATTCCAGAAGAGAACAGAGGCTGTGAGAACGCAGGACATGGCTTCGAAAAGAGAACACATAGAGTCTAGCCCTAAAAAGGTTAGCAACTAAAATTCAGAACTCAGTGGGTCAGTTTCACAGCAGGGCAGATGAAAGAACTCCTGGATCAGAAATCCCCAAAAGAAAACACCTAGATGTGGTATAAACG
The DNA here is from genome assembly GCA_006410535.1 of Litocranius walleri. Lineage (NCBI taxonomy): Eukaryota > Metazoa > Chordata > Mammalia > Artiodactyla > Bovidae > Litocranius > Litocranius walleri. The sequence continues at coordinate 470,034 of SJYG01000833.1, read as the reverse complement.
TGTGTGTGTGTACACACATGTATACAAACACACGCATGTATGCACGTGTATACAGGCACATGTGTGTACTCACATGTATACAGGCGTGTGCACATGTATACAGGCGCGTGCACGTGTATGCACATGTATACAGGCACGAGCGCGTGTACGCACATGTATACAGGCGTGTGCACGTGTGTGTATGGTGTACATGGGCTTTCTTGCTGGCCCAAATGATAAAGAATCCGCCTGCAGTGTGGGAGACCCAGGTTTGATCCCAGGTCGGGAAGATCCCCCAGAGACGGGAATGGCAGCCCGCTCCAGTACTTTTTGGCTTCGAAAAGAGAACACATAGAGTCTAGCCCTAAAAAGGTTAGCAACTAAAATTCAGAACTCAGTGGGTCAGTTTCACAGCAGGGCAGATGAAAGAACTCCTGGATCAGAAATCCCCAAAAGAAAACACCTAGATGTGGTATAAACGTGTGTGTGTGTACACACATGTATACAAACACACGCATGTATGCACGTGTATACAGGCACATGTGTGTACTCACATGTATACAGGCGTGTGCACATGTATACAGGCGCGTGCACGTGTATGCACATGTATACAGGCACGAGCGCGTGTACGCACATGTATACAGGCGTGTGCACGTGTGTGTATGGTGTACATGGGCTTTCTTGCTGGCCCAAATGATAAAGAATCCGCCTGCAGTGTGGGAGACCCAGGTTTGATCCCAGGTCGGGAAGATCCCCCAGAGACGGGAATGGCAGCCCGCTCCAGTACTTTTGCCTGGAGAATCTCACCCACGGACAGAGGAGCCTGGCGGGCTACAGCCCCTGGGGCTGCAGAGTGCCTCCCGCATGGTGTACACACATGAAAATAATTTGATGGAATTTAGCATTTATTCATCATAAAAATTCTTAGCAAATCAGAAAGGAAACGCATTTCCTAGCTTCACAAGGGGTGGTGTGTTATTTACTTGCTCAGGCGTGTGCTACTCCTTACCGTCCCATGGACTGTGGTCCATCCACGGGCTTCTCCAGGCCAGAACACTGGAGTGGGTCGCCATTCCCTTCTCCAGGGGATCTTCCCGACCCAGGGATCGAACCCAGGTCTCCCACAAAGCAGGCGGATTCTTTGCCATCTGAGCCACCAGGGAAGGCCTTGGTAATGGAAACCTACAAAAAACTGCAAAACTATGTGAACACTGAACGAGCTTCTTTTCAAGCTGGAGTAAGGCGAGGATGCCTGCCCGCTCTCGCCACTTCTGTTCACCTCTGTTCAGTGTGGTGAGACAAGGACAGGGAGGCATAAACACAAGGAGAAGAAGTGAAACTGCCACCGTTCCCAGTTTCTATGACTGTGTACACACAAAGTCCAAAGGGACCCTGGGAAAATTTTCAGAATCTGTGTGAGTTTATCAAGATTTCTCCCTACATGGTAAACATACAGAAATCTTTATTTCCATGAAGCAGCAAAACCACACAATAACAGTGTTTAGAAATACATCATTTAAAATAATGTGAGGAAATCAATTTCCTAGGGATCAATTTAACAAAAGTTGTGCAAGACCATCAACATCACTGAGAGAACAGCGACGTCACGAACACAGACTGAGGCTGAACGCACAGAGATGCCCATTATCCCCGAAGTCACACAGCTTTAATCTAATCCACTCAAAAATGCCCACACTTGTTTTTTGGTCTGTGTTGGAAGACAAGCTGAATGCAAGCAAACGAAATGGTAAAAGATCGTGGATTAACCAGCCAGTTCGGTTGGTGGATTTGCCCAGCAGTTTTGAGACTTGATAGGAAGCTCTGGAAATGAGGTGGTGTGTGGTCCTGCCCTAGGACAGAGAATGAACCACGGAGCAGAAGAAAGCTCCCTGCTCGCCCGCAAGGCACAGACAGTGTGGGCGGCAAGGTGGTCCTACAGGAGAAGAGGGAAGAAAATGTCCTCCAAGAAAGGAGACAGGCTTACCAACTGGACACACGGCGAGAAATGAGAATTAATCCAAGTGCCGACTGCAGCAGGAGGCAAGGAGCCCCAGGTGGGATGTCCTTGCGTGGGAAAGGCTGTAGGCACACAAGACCCCTGTCCCCAAAGCAGAAGGTTCTGAAATGGGCCCAGATTAGGACGTGGGACTTCTGCTCCTCCAAAAGTGTCAGTTAAGGAGTGAAAAGGTGGCTGTGGGGTGGACAAGGTGCCTCCTACGTGCTACCCACGCTGCTGGTCTCCAGAATCTAGAGAGCCCTGTGGATCAACCAGAAAGCCCGGAGGAATCCGCAAGGCGTGGGGGCGCTCAGGCACCAGGTCCCGGTGGGGACCCGTCACCGTGGCCTGAAGCGCAGGCTCTGTCGCACGCCCTGCAGGTGGCCGTGGCCGCCCAGCGCTGGGGGCGATGGGGCTGAGACTGGGAGGCGGCACCCGGGGCCCTGCAGATGCTCGCCTGTCCCCCAAGGAGCAGAGCAGGGAGGCTCCTGGTGGCCGCGCTCACAGGAACCAGAAATCAGAAGCAACTCAGGGCGCAGCGGACGGCAGCGGCATGTTCACAGAACAGGCGCGCACTGACAGTGTGAGAGCACGCGCTCTGAGCCGAGGTTAGACTAGACGCGGGAGGGCGGCGGGCAGGCTCAGGCTGGAGAGCCAGCAGGAGGCAGGGCCCGGCCCCTGCAGGAGACGGGAGGGCACCCCGGGAGCTGCGGGCCCGGGGCTAGAGCAGAGTGGGCCCTGAGCCTGCTCCCGGAGGCTGCTCAGGCTCAGAGCTGTGGCCGCGGCGGCCGGAGGCAGAGGGCGCGAGAGACATACGGCTCCGTGAGGTTCCGGCCGGGGCGGCCCTCCCAGGATTCACCTGCGTCTGGGCGCCTGGCCCCTAACACACGGGTGCGACAGGGTGAGACCCTGGGAAACTCGGCCCAGAGCAGGGGGACTGTGCTGGGCACGCACACGCGGGCCAGGAGGGGCACACTCAGGGCCGCCGAGCAGCGGGGGAAGGGCCCCGGGCGTTCTTCACTCCGAGACTTGGAGAAAGGACAGTCCTTCCTTTCCACAAATCTGGCAAGAGAAGGGAGAGTGGTGCAAGCGAGAAAATGAGCTCCCCGCCCCCACGCCACAGAAGACACTGCGTTCGGTGCCAAAGTCAGAGTACCATCATCCTCACGCCCTGTGGGAGTCGGCTTACGTGTCCTCAGCCAAGAAGGTTCTTCCTTTGGACGCTTACACGTTACACGGCGGTTGGCCCTCACTGCATGTCGCCACACGTCCTGGCACAGTCAAAGGGCAGCTCTGCAACCTGCAAGGAGTCTTGCTTCCCTGCCAGGGCCACAGCACACTCCTGACCCTGCCGTGGTGCCCTCCCAGCCCCGCCCTCCCCCACACGCCCGCCCGGA
>SJYG01000833.1:444802-461691 GCA_006410535.1 Litocranius walleri | reverse complement strand
CCCACACAACCCCCCCACCCCCAGGCCCTGTCCTCTGTCCTGGCTGCAAAGCCCCCGCACCCCAGCTTGACTAGAGTCTCACCTGAATCAGAATTGTGGCAGCAGCTTCTGACTTCACCTGGGATTCCAGCCAGGCCGAGGGCCATGCGGGCAGCAGAGGCAGCTAGGGTGCTGAGCCGGAGGACGGGCGCCCGACAGGCAGCCCCACAGGTGAGAGGACGCGGTTCCTCCCAGGGAGCCCGGCAGGCGGATGAGCCCTGCCCTCCCCAGCCTGGCCCTGGGACTTTCCCTCAAGCCCTCTGGTTTCTGCTTCTGCTCAAAACCGGCCGAAGACAGGCTTCTAGTTTTAATTCCTCTGCAAAGGTTCGCACTGCGGAGCCCGCAGAGTCCAGAATCTTAGAGCAGGAAGAGCGGGGAGTCCCCCAAGGCCCGCTCCTGGCCAATCTTGGTCCTGACTTTCCAGGTGGATGCTGGGTTGCGCCCTGCTGGGCCCTCGCAGCCCTGAACGCTGCCCACATTGTTCTTAACAATGCAAACGAAGTCGTGAAGACCACTTCTCAGTATCATGTCCCCATTGTTGTATTAGCCAAATGGCACGTGTTCAATGCATTTTTCAAAATCAGTGCAAATGCTGTGACGTGACCCCTGGTAACTTCGCCAGCCTAGAACTGCTCTGGGAGGTGCGTGGCAGGCTTCAGGGATAGAAACGTTTGAGGGAGAGTCCTCGGGAAGCAGAGACGGGCCCTGGGGGCCAAGGTGGGCTCCCACACATGTGCCCACCGAAAGACAGAATGGCTGGAGCCACAGCCCTCGAGCCCGGCCCACGCCCATGTCGCAGATGGCCAGAAGCCAGAGGGTGGGCCTGGCGCCGTTCTGCAGGCTGCTTCTGTCGTCTGCGAATGAAGGTTGAGTTCATGGTGCGCTGCTTCACATCGTGGGGGCCCTTCTGGGCACACTCAGAAAATCGCCTGAAATAGTGACAGTGGCTGTCTTGCTGGGAGCATGTCCTTCTTGACGGGAGGCAGGTTACGTCCTGGTTTGGGATCAGGGGACCCTTCTTCCACCTGTGGCTGCCGGACTGATCCTTTGTGGGGGATGACCACCCTCTGGCCCTTGGTCCTCTGAAAAGACCTGGATGATCCCCGTCTACCCTGCAGTTATTACAACCCATCCTGAGTGGGCAGGGGCAGGTCTGCACCGGGGCCATGTGGAGGCTCGCGGATGGGGCCATATGTCCTTGCGGGACGCCGCCGGTTCTCAGGGCCACGGGGCAGAGGACCACGTGCTGGTGGCTTCAATAGGAGTCCACACCGTCCAGAGTCAGGGTGTCCGTGGCCGTGCCCCCTGCAACAGCTCTGGGGCCCTTCCTGCCTCCTCTGGCTTCTGGGCCACCAGGCGTCCCTGGGCCCCAGGCTGCATCGCCCGACCTGGGCCTCCGTATTCACGGGGCCTCCTCCCCCATGTCTGTTTCTGCCCTGCGTCTTGCACCAGGACATGCGTGGATTTAGGGCTCACGCGGGTCGTCTGGGGTGCCCTCCTGTTGAGCCTCTAAGTATGCCTGCAGAGACCACCGTCTGAGCTGTCCTCCTGGGATGGAGGCTGCGGCCCAGCGGCCCCAGCCCGGCGTCCTGGGCAGGTTCCGCGTCCCGTGTCTCGACTGTGCCAGCTTGGCTCCGGGCCCTGGGCCCCCTCCCCAAGGCCCACCTCGGTGGGAGGCGGCTGTGGCGGGAAGGCATCGGGCTTTTAGGCAGTGCCGAACTCCATATGCGAGGCATGAACATGGTCCTTATCTTAAATCCCGGAGGACGTCTTGGTTGAAATGCACCCTTGTCCACATGCTTGGAGGCCCGGGTGGCTGCGTCTTGGACCGCGCAGTCTTCCCCAGGAGGGAAGCCGCTCATGGGCCACGGGCCGTGTCCAGGCCCCACTCGAGCAGCAGCGGGGGCCCATCCATCTCGCCGGGGGCGGGGACGGAGCTCAGCTCGGGCAGAGTTGCCGTTCGTCATGGACGAGGCCTGAGCAGCTCTGTGCAGCCCAGGGAGCGGGGAGCCCCGGCTGGGACCCCCTCTGTGGGCGGGCCACTCTGTGCGCTCGAGGCCGGTCAGCGCCCGGCGGGGCCCCCTCCCCTGTGGGAGGTGTGTGGGGAGGGTGGACAGCCAGCTCCTTGGAGGAACGTTCTCAGGATGGCCCAGCGTGGCGGCTGGGGATGCCCAGACCTGCTCTGTGCCCGTGGGGGCCCTGTCCGCCTGCACATGCAGGCCTCCTGGGGTGGATGCCCAGCCAGGGCCTGTCAGGGGCCGGACACTTGCTCCAGGTCATGAAGAATCTCACGATGGCGGCAGCAGAGCACTGGACCAGCCCCAGCGCCTCCTGGGGTCCCAACTTTCAGGCAGAGCCCCCGGGGCTCAGAGGCCGGGTTGTGACCCAGGATGCACAGAGGGTTTGGGGCAAGGCTGACGCCCACCACCAGCATGTGCATGACGCTCACCTTGGAGACCCGTACTCTGGCTGAGGTTCACCCTTGCAGTCACAAACCTGGGCATACAGTCTTTTTAAGAAAGCTGTATAAATTTCTCATGGTTTAAGATGATTCTGTAATTTTTATTGTAGTAAGATTTTCAGGACCTGGGACCTGTTATTTACCCTGCTTCTAAGAAAATCTTGCCTGGCTTCAGCTCAGCAAGAAGGCCGGGGGCTTCCCCTGGGTCTGGGGACCCGCTGCCCAGCCGTCCCTCCCCACCTCTGCTTCTGCGAGACCCGCAGTGCTGGCCCTTCGGCGTCTTTACCCTAAGCTGGCGTTGCTGGGCCCATGCCTCCACACGGACCGCTGTTCCTCTCACCCTCTGTGATGCCACGCCTCCTGGCATCACCTTTCTGTCCTCCTCCACAGGGTCTCTCTGTGGAGGTGTCTGTTTATGCAGCTTGGCACAGGCTGTGCCTCCTGTGCCCGAGCTCTGGGGACCCTGCCGTCCCTTGTGGCGCTCGCCTCCCTGCATGCTTGTCTTCCTGGCCTGCTGGACACATGGCATCCCCTTCTACCCTCCCTCTCTGCCCACCTTTCTCCTCTGTCCATCTCGCCCTCTCTGCTGGGTAATCTCTTCACAGTTATCTTCCAGCTTAACGAGTCTCTCCTCAGCTGTGTCCATTGTTTCAGTACTTTAACAAGTGCATTCATCTCTGAAAGTTCTACTTTTACATGTCCTTCTGATCATGCAGAAAATCCACTTACTGCTTACTTTTTGTAATTGTCACGTATTTACATATTTTATGCACCCTACTGAATACTCCGTGTTTCTGATTCCAGATCTCGAGTTCCCAGGGCCTGAATCCATCTTTGTTGTTTGTTGACTTCTACTCGTGACGGTGCTTTCTTTTGATCTTTGACTGTGAGCTTGTTTTGATTGATCTTGAACTTTGAAATCTAGAGTTCTTAGAAATTTAGAATCTCAGCTTTGGCCACTTCATTTCAGTTTCTGCCTCAGTCCCTGACTTTGCCTGGGAATCTTGCACCTAGGCCTGCTTTTGATTTGAGGCCTGGTTTCAAAGAAGCCCACCCTTCTATGTGCTTACCACATATCTCCAAGCTCACTTTCTTCCTCTAGTTTCAGCCAGAGAGGCCTGGAGGATCACACCTCAATTCAGGGGTCTCCCCCCAGAGACAGGCTTGGGAGCCTATTCTGAGGCTCAGACCAGGCCTGCTTCCCACCGGGTTGCAGACCCCAGTGCCAGCATAGGGGAGGGTCAGGGTCAGTCACTAGCCCTCCGCAGAAGCCGCTGCCCAAAAGCCATCTACCAGGACTGATTTCAAGTTCATTGCCGTTAGAATTAACTTTTTTTTTTTCCTATAATACCTAATAAAGAGTTCCAAAGAATTTCTTTTAAAAGCTTAAATTCATACAGTTAAAAATATTAATAAGTAAAAACACGGCACCCAGACGGTCTTGAATCTGCTCTCTTTATGGAATAACATATAGACATGTTCAGAAAACTAGGCGGGTCTTTAAGATACGGCTTCTGGAGTGAGGGAGATGCGAGTTCAGGAGACTCTTCCGCATGGCCAGAAGCAGCGGGCTTTGGCCCTGCTCCCTCTTGATGCCAGGGGGCGGGGCTCTGAAGGTAGGCGGCGGGGCCCAGGTGTCCTCCTTGAGGTGGAAGCCAAGCTGGGCAGCATGGGCAGTGCCAGCCAGAGGGAGGGGCAGCCTGGGGCCTGGGGATGCACCCTGGCTTTACACGCGCTGAGGAGCCCGGTCCCTGAGCTCAGGGTCCTCCAGCCTCACAGTCACGGTGACGGGGGTGGGGCTGCTGGGCATGGGGGCCTTCATCGGGGTGCAGCCCCCTGCCTCTCTGATGACCGGGGTCTCCTCCTCACACTCTTCCTTGATGGCAGTCAGGCTCTCGGGCGCCTGGACAAACTGCATCACTGCCAGCGTGTGGGGCGCCTGCTGGATGTCCAGCTCGCCATCCAGCCCTCTGGGGATGTTGATGTCCGTGGACTCCACGGCCCAGGGCTCCTGGCGGCTGGGGACAGTGTCCTGGTCGAGGCCCTGCAGCAGGGGCGGCGGCTGGAGGGTTTCCGGGACAGACTCAGCAGCTGGGATCCCGGTGGAGAAGGGCCCCTAGACGTGGGACTCGGCTGGTTCGGGTCCCTGGGCTTCTGCAGAAAAAGGAGACGTCCCAATGAGCACCTCAGGGCAGGGATGGGAGTGGAGCCCGGACACCGCACAGGGCCCCGCGCGCAGGCCCCCAGACAGCCGGGACGCGTCGGCAGCAAAGCCCAGGCTCAGCCCTGTGTGCCTCTCCCTGCCCCTCGGCACGTCTGCAAGCTCTCTTTCATTCTTTCTCAAATGTGTTTTGCTCACGCTCAGTCGTGTCCTACTCTTTGCGACCCCATGGACGGTAGCCCACCAGGCCCCTCTGTCCATGGGATTTTCCAGGCAAGGGTGCTGGAGAGGTTGCCATCTCCTCCTCCAGGGCGTCTTCCTGATCCAGGGATGGAGCCTGGGTCTCCTGCCTCGGCAGTCGGGCCTTCACCACTGAGCCGCCAGGGAAGCCCCTCAAACGTGTTTGGTGATGAACCGTTTTCTGTTCTCTTCAGATGTTTTGAACTTTGTCTTTTATTTCTCTAAGCAAAGTAAACCCCGTAGTCACTTGGTGGTTTCGCCTGTTGAGTCCCGAGGCCCTCGGGGCTGTCTCTCCCGTGCTTTCACTGACTTTCACTCAGGACCCTTGTCTCCACGGGGCGTCGGCCACTTGTACAAGGAGCGGCCAGTTTCCCGTGCTCTGTCCGTGTCGTCCGCAATGAAGCAGCATTGCGTGATGAAGGGCGCGTCTCAGAGGGTCGCCCCCTTTCACAAAGTCAGGGTCGGCCGGGGCCCCAGAGTCAGCAGTGCTTCTGCTCCCTTCCCCTCTCCCCAAGGGTTGGGGCCTCTTGTTCACCTCTGCACCTGGGGGTCCCAGTTTTATGGGATATCTTAACTCGTAACGTCAAGTCAGCCCTGGACTTGGCCCTCTGTGTCTGCCTCCTGCACGTCTGTGAAGGTTAAGCTCATCGAGTCTGGTGCCCCGGGCATCTCTCTGGGCATCTCTGCCTCAGTCCCTGCCCGAGACTCCCTTGCCTCCCTCCCAGCGGATTCGCCGCCCACAGGGAGCCCTCCTCACGGTGCGGGGCGCAGCCCACACCCACCCTGTGCCTTCCCTCCTCAGAGCCAGTCTGCTCGCTCAGGCTCACGGAACAACCTCCTTTCTTCTCCACCAGTTTCACTGACAGCACGTTTGTATTTTGTGATCCTCCAAAACCGCCTTACGTGGAACCACATAGACATCAGACTAGCCTTCCCGGCCGCCAGCTGCCTCCCAGGGTCGGAGGTGCGGAGCCCCATGTCAGGCGTCTTGAAGAGTTAACAGCCCAGGTGTCCTGTCCTCAGGGACGCACACTTGTGAGAAGTTAGCGTCGTGAACGTTCATTGTTGAAAAGCTGAGTGGTGGATGTTGTTTATACTCTGGAAGGATGAAGACTCACAAATGAAGAGGACTGTGTGAAAGCTCCAGAGACCCCGGCAGGCGGGGCACGGCGAGGCTGGGCCTGAGTGTCTGCGGGACCCCGCCCTGTGGCCACCACGAGCTCGGCCGCTGTCACTCTTGGGCTCTGCAGCCCTGGAGGGGCCACAGGAGAGGACACCAGGGCGGCCCTCAGCCCGGGCAGACGCTTGCCCTCGTGCTTAGACCCGTGCCCAGCTTTACCTCTGGAGCCCACCGCCGTCTGGCACGCAGCGGGGACAGGGGCTGTCTGTGGACCCCCTGGCAGGCTCCCCCTGTCTGCATCACAGACACAACGGTGCCAGCCCTGGCTTTCTCTGGCGATTTCTCTCCTTTTCCTTTTGGGAATACTGGATATTCTAGACGATCAAATTTAGGTAGGTTTCGACATGCCCAGACTGCAGAGGTCTCACCTGAGGCGGAGCCTTGGTTTTCAGCCACGTCTCCTGGTCTAAGTTGCTTTCTTTCTCTCTGGTCCTTTGTGTTCTACAGAAAGAGAAATCACAGGGAATCTATGATGTACGGTTTGTCATGCTGCCGAAGAGAACAGAGCACTTTAGAGGATGCTGCAGAAACAGACAGGTCTGCCCCCCACCCCCCCGTGAGCTTCCCCTCGCGCTGCGGCTAGAACCCGGCAGCCTCGGCGAGGCTGACCCTTCTCCGGCCTGTGCGTCAGGACGGACACAGGTGTACTTTGTCTGGTGGGTGCGTGTGAGGGTCTCAGGAAGCCAGGGGAGCCCTCGGGATTCCCAGCACGAGCAAGGCCGGCTGCCCCCTGTGCGGGCCTCTGCCCACCAAGAAGCCTGAGCATTTTGCCGGCATCTGAACACAGGCCTGCGCCGCCTGCCCTGGCCCTGCAGACTGACGGCAGCACTGTCCTGTCTGCTGGCTGGCAGGTTGGAGGGGGACCGCAGCAGGTTGGAGGGGGACCGCAGCTCTCGCTGGACTTGCTAAACAGTCAGGGATGCACTGATTCCAGCTTTCAGCAGTGCGTGTGTGGGTCCCAGAGGCTGGGCCTGTGCAAAACTTCTGAGAGTCTGGACAGACTGACAAGCAGTTCTGTCGCTGGAGACGCCTCAGTCCAAGCAGCACAGCTGTGAATGCTCTCGCCCCTTCTCTGGTCCAGGACTTTAAAATTACCGTCAAGGTACACATATTGATAGATAACGTGACTGCGTGAAGATACAACTTCAGGGGAAACAAGGAGGCCCTCGCTGGGCCAGAAGCACCGACGCCCCAAGCGGAGAAAGCAAAGGCCCAGAGGAGGCTGCTGTGGCCGGCGGGAGAGGCCCTCGCGGAATCCACCGTGAGAGAGGCAGGGCGGCCGCAGGAGTGGGGGTCCCGATGGGTGGCTTGCTGGGGCCGCAGCAGGCCCAGCGGCCGGGCAGGCAGTGGTCACTGCTGCAAAGCCTCCTGAATTCACAGCAACAGCGGGGTGCCTGCCCCGCATGAAAACAGAACCCCAGTGGACAGAGGGCAGTGCAAGCACACACACATCCAAGGGCGGGCACCCGGGGGCGGAGGTGGCTCGAGGCGTCCCCAGACACCCGAGTGCCGCTGGGAATCAGGAGCAACGCGCTGCTGTGACGAGGAGAAGGCGACGCAGCGGGCGGGGGGGCACTGCAGGGTGTGGGGCAGAGCCTGTGGGAGGGCGTGGGGGCGCAGGGGCCTGCCAAAAGGACAGGGGGGCTATCGGAGCCTTCAGAAGCTCGCCCTCCACCGAGGGGCTTCCCAGGGGCACTGGCAGTAAGGAGCCCGCCTGCCAGGGCAGGAGACGCAAGAAATACAGGCCAACCCCCGGACCAGGAAGCCCTTGGAGCAGACACGGCGACGCGCTCCAGTGTTCTCGCCTGGAAAACCCCGTGGACAGAGGAGCCTGGTGGGCCACAGCCCGTGGGGCCCGGCTGCAGCTTCAGGGAGGCCAGCCCCCACTCCCTACTCCCTGCAGCCCTACTCCGTGCAGCACTGGTGGCTGGCGTGCCACACTTGTGGCGCATGCACTCTGGCTGGCCTGGCCCTGCCCTGGGGGGTGGGCACAGCTGCTGTCCTGGTTCTGGCCCCCTTGGCAGCAACAGCCGCCCACGTGCCGCCCAGTGGAAGCCTTAAAGAGACAGGACCTTCCCCCTCCTGCTTGCAGCCAGACAGTCAGGGATGTCTTCCCCAGACCACTGGCTGGCCAAACAGACAACGGAAGAAAATCTTCAGTGACAAGAAACACACTCTTTGCAAAATTCAGCCTTCAGCAGGCAAAAATCTACAATCCCCAAGGAGCAAATCTGACTTCCATCGTTATCACACGATTTACTACAAAGAAATAGGAAGTCCGGACTTTCAAGTTAATAGTCAAAGATATTAAATCAGCTGTCTCAGAAATACTCAGTATGTCAGAAGACATCAAGGACGAAGAATTAAAGGAGATCAGGATAATGGTGTAAGATCAGATAAGAATATCAACAAAGAAGTAGAAATTATGAACAGAAACTAAACAAATTCTAGAGCTAAAAAGTATAACAATTGAAATTTAAAAATTCACTAGAGGAGCTCAACAGATTTGACCAGTGAAAAAAGAATCCAAAAAAAAAGCTTGACTAAACTGAAATTATTAATATCCAGTCTGAACTGTAAAGAAAACACAAGGAAAGGAAGTGAGCGAAGCCCGGTAGGCCTGTGGGTCTCCACCAAAGGCTCAAGACACGCCTCGTAGGGCTCCCAGGAGGAGGAGAGAGAGACAGAGCAGAAGAATTGCTGAATGAATAACGGAAACTTCCCCAGACTGATGAAAACATGAATCTACACATCAGTCTACACTCTCCACGACGAACATGAAAAGGGAAAAGGCAGGGCACTGAGAGGTGGACTCCCCAAGCTGGCAGGTGCCCAACACGCTACGGGAGGGAGGAGAAGGAGCCCCACGAAGAACGAAGAGATGGAGCCAAAGCGAAGACCCGCAGTGCCCGGCTGCCAGGGGGCTGGCGGTGGGGGCGAGGCCTGATGCTGCAAGAGCAGTGTTGCGTAGGAACCTGGAATGTTAGGCCCGTTAATCAAGGTAAATTGGAAGTGGTCAAACAGGAGTGGCAAGAGTGCACGTCTATATTCTAGCAACCAGTGAGCTAAAACGGACCCGAACAGGCGAATGTGATTTAGATGGCCTCCATATCTACACCTGTGGGCGAGAATCCCTCAGATGAAGCGGAGTAGCTGTCATAGGCAACAAGAGTCCGAAATGCAGTACTTGGGTGCGGTCTCACAAATGACAGAATGATCCCTATTCGTTTCCAAGGCAAACCATTCAATATCACAGTAATCCAAGTCTGTGCCCCGACCAGTGATACCAAAGAAGTAGAAACTGAGTGGTTCTATGCAACCTAGACGGCCTATTGAAAAGCAGAGCCATTACTTTGCCGACAGGTCCGTCTAGTCAAGGCTATGGTTTTTTCAGTGGTCATGTATGGATGTGAGAGTTGGACAGTGAAGAAGGCTGAGCGCCAAAGAATTGATGCTTTTGAACTGTGGTGTTGGAGAAGACTCTTGAGAGTCCCTTGGACTGCAAGGAGATCCAACTAGTCCATTCTGAAGGAGATCAGCCCTAGGATTTCTTTGGAAGGAATGATGCTAAAGCTGAAACTCCAGTACTTTGGCCACCTCATGGGAATAGTTGACTCACTGGAAAAACTCTGATGCTGGGAGGGATTGGGGGCAGGAAGAGAAGGGGACAACCGAGGATGAGATGGCTGGATGGCATCACCGACTCGATGGACATGAGTCTGAGTGAACTCTGGGAGTTGGTGATGGACAGGGAGGCCTGGCGTGCTGCGATTCATGGGGTCACCAAGAGTCGGACACGACTGAGCAACTGAGCTGAGCTGATGAAGACCTACAGGACCGTCGTGAAAGTGAAAGTGAAAGTCGCTCAGTTGTGTCTGATCCTTTGTGACCCCACGGACTGTACAGTCCACGGAGTCCCCAGGCCAGAATACCAGAGTGGGTGGCCTTTCCCTTCTCCAGGGGATCTTCCCAACCCAGGGATCAAACCCAGGTCACCCACTTTGCAGACAGATTCTTTACCAGCTGAGCCACAAGGGAAGCCCAAGAATACTGGAGTGGGTAGCCTATCCCTTCTCCAGGGGATCTTCCCAAGTCAGGAATTGGACTGGGGTCTCCTGCATTGTAGGCATATTCTTTACCAATGGAGCTGTCAGGGAAGCCCTTCTAGGCCTTCTAGAACTAACACCCAGAAAAGACGCCCTTTTCATCATAGGGGACTGGAATGCAAAAGCAGAAAGTCGAGAGACACCTGGAGTGGCAGGAAAGTTTGGCCTTGGAGCAGAGTAAAGCGGGGCAAAGGCCAACAGTTTTGCCAAGAGAATGCGCTGGGAATGGCAAACACCCTCTTCTAATGACACAAGGGATGAGTCTACACGTGGACATCACCAGATGGTCAATACCGAAATCAGATTGATTATATTCTAGGCAGCTGAAGATGGAGAAGCTCTATACAGTCAGAAAAAACAATACTGGGAGCTGACTGTGGCTCAGATCATGAGCTCCTTATTGGCAGGTTCAGACTTAAATTGAAGAAAATAGGGAAAACCACTAGATCATTCAGGTATGACCTAAATCAAATCCCTTATGATTATACAGTGGAAGTGAGAAATAGATTCAAAGGATTAGATCTGATAGAGTGCCTGAAGAACTGTAGATGAAGGATAGTAAATTGTACAGGAAGTGGCAATCAAAACCATCCCTAAGAAGAAGAAATACAAAAAGGCAAAATGGCTGTCTGAGGAGGCCTTGTAAAGTGCTGAAGAAGAAGAGAAGCAAAAGGCAAAGGAGAAACAGAAAGATATACCCATCTGAATGCAGAGTTCCAAAGAACAGCAAGGAGAGATAAGAAAGCCTTCTTAAGCAATCAATGCAAAGAAATAGAGGAAAACAACAGAATGGGAAAGACTAGAGATCTCTTCAAGAAAATTAGAGGCACCAAGGGAACACTTCATGCAAAGATGGGCTCGATAAAGGACAGAAACTGTATGGACCAAACAGAAGCAGAAGAGATTAAGAAGAGGCGGCAAGAATACATGGAAGAACTGTGCAAAAAAGGCCTTCATGACCCGGATAATCACGATGGTGTGGCCACTGTCACTCACCTAGGGCCAGACATCCTGGAGTGCGATGTCAAGTGGGCCTTAGGAAGCACCACTACTAACAAAGCTAGTGGAGGTGATGGAATTCCAGTTGAGCTGTTTCAAATCCTGAAAGATGATGCTGTGAAAGTGCTGCACTCAATATGCCAGCAAATTTGGAAAACTCAGCAGTGGCCACAGGACTGGAAAAGGTCAGTTTTCATTCCAATCCCGAAGAAAGGCAATGGCAAAGAATGCTCAAACTACCGCACAATTGCACTCATCTCACATGCCAGTAAAGTAATGCTCAAAATTCTCCAAGCCAGGCTTCAACAGTATATGAACCAAGAATTTCCATATGTTCAAGCTGGATTTAGAAAAGGAAGAGGAACAAGAGATCAAATTTCCAACATCTGTTGGATCATAGAAAAAGCAAGAGAGTTCCAGACAAAAAACCTACTTCTGCTTCATTGACTATGCCAAAGCCTTTGACTGTGTGCTGCTGCTAAGTCGCTTCAGTCGTGTCCAACTCTGTGCAACCCCATAGATGGCAGCCCACTAGGCTCCTCTGTCTCTGGGATTCTCCAGGCAAGAATACTGGAGTGGGTTGCCATTTCCTTCTCCAAAGCATGAAAGTGAAAAGCAAAAGTGAAGTCGGTCAGTCATGCCGACTCTTAGCGACCCCATGGGCTGCAGCCTACCAGGCTCCTCCAGCCATGGGACTTTCCAAGCAAGAGCACTGGAGTGGGGCGCCAGTGCCTTCCCTGTTTGACTGTGTGGATCACAGCAAACAGTGGAAAACTCTTCAAGAGACGGGAATACCAGACCACCTGACCTGCTTCCTGAGAAACCTGTGTGCAGGTCAGGAAGCAACAGTTAGAACTGGACATGGAACAGCAGACTGGTTCCAAATTGGGAAAGGAGTCCGTCAGGGCTGTATATTGTCACCCTGCTTATTTAACTTATATGCAGAGTACATCATGCAAAATGCTGGGCTGGATGAAGCTCAAAGTGGAATCAAGATTGCCAGGAGAAATATCAATAACCTCAGATATGCAGAGGACACCACCTTAATGGCAGAAATTCAAGAGGAACTAAAGAGCCTCTTGATGAAGGTGAAAGAGGAGAGTGAAAAAGCTGGCTTATAACTCAGCATTCAAAAAACTAAGATCATGGCATCTGGTTCCATTACTTCATGGCAAATAAATGGGGAAACAATGGAAACAGTGACAGACTTTATTTTCTTGGGCTCCAAAATCACTGCAGATGGTGACTGCAGCCATGAAATTAAAAGATGCTTACTCCTTGGAAGGAAAGCATATTAAACCAACCTAGACAGCATATTAAAAAGCAGAGACATTACTCTGCCAACAAAGGTCCCATATAGTCAAAGTTATAGCTTTTCCAGTGGTCATGTATGGATGTGAGGGTTGGACCATAAAGAAGGCTGAGCCCCAAAGAATTAATGCTTTTGATCTGTGGTGTTGGAGAAGACTCTTGAGAGTCCCTTGGACTGCAGGGAAATCAAACCAGTCAATCCCGAAGGAAATCAGTCCTGAATATTCACTGGAAGGACTGAAGCGGAAGCTCCAATCCTTTGGCCACCTGATGCGAAGAGCTGACTCATTAGAAAAGACCCTGATGCTGGGAAAGAGTGAGGGCAGGAGGAGAAGGGGACAACAGAGGATGAGATGGTTGGACGGCATCACCGGCTCAATGGACATGTTGAGCAAGCTCCAGGAGATGTGAGGACAGGGAAGCCTGGCGTGCTGCAGTCCATGGGGTCACAAAGAGTCGGACACGACTGAGTGACTGAACAGCAGCAACACAGTCAAGAAGCTGAACTTGACTCCAAGCAAGAAACTTGACTCCAAGCAAGATGAACCGAAAACTCTCAGTGAGAAATATTACAGCCGATTTCTTAGAACCTAAAGAGAGGAACTAAAAAACTCTCAGTGAGAAATATCACAGCCAGTTTCTTAGAACCTAAAGAGAGACTTGTGAAAGCAGCAAGAGAGAGCGCTAATCACAGAGAAGAGCTCCTCAGCATGACAGACAGCTATTTCTCATCAGACCCCACGCAGGCCAGAAGGCACTGGGGTCACATGAGGTCATGAAGGGAAAAAACTGCCAACCAAGAATTCCAAATCCCCCAAAGCTATTTTTTAAGAGTGATGGAGAAACCAAGGCCTTTTCAGGTAAACAAGGGCTGAGGGACTTTATTACAACAGACCTGCCGTACAAGAAATGCTAAAAAGACTTACACAGTTTACTAGTCTCTCCAAATTCTTCAGGTTAAAATGAAAAGATACTAGACAGCAAAGCCATAAAAGCAATAAAGAATATAGGTAAAGGTAACTACATATGTTAACTTATAAGCCAGTATTATTGTACTTTGGCAACTCTTCCCCTTTTCTATATAGGTAGATGCATAAAACAATAATTATAAACCTTTGTTCATGGGCACACAGTATACAAATATGTAATTTGTGACATTAACAACATAAAGGAGGAGATATGGAAATGTGTGAGAATAGAGTCTTGGAACACTATTGAATACTGAATTAAAACACCATTGAAACTGAATTAGTATTATTCAATTCAATAAAGTATAACTTTATTGTTATAAATTTAGAATGTTCATTGTAATCCTCAAGGTAACCATTAAGAAGATGACCAAAGGCCATGTAGAAAAGGAAAGAAGGTGATCAATGGGCACCACAGAAAAATTCAATTAAATACAAAAAGCCAGTTGTATTTATCCCTCAACTCCTAAGGCAGGAATTGAGGAACAATGCATGTCTGATAGCTGAGCAGCAGAAGTAAATCCTTATCTGCTGATCAATCACCTTAAACATGAATGAAGCAGGAAACAGCAGAAATCCCATGGGAATCGTGGAGCCAGAGCCCTGCCTCACACCACACACACCTACAACCACAGAGAGGAGGGGAGCCAGCTCCCAAGGTCGAAATGTCAGACTTCCGGTAGGAGGCATCCAAGACTCTCCTTTAGGTCCTTGGGTGCAAGATTTGTGAACAGAGCCCCAAAGCACTATCTCTGAAATATTCGTAATTGTGAGCCCCGGGCCCGCGGGCTCACCTGGGGTGGCGGGGAGCCCCTCAGGGGTGACGGTGCTGACGGAGCTCAGGCTGGAGCACCTGGAGAGCCGTGGCAGGAAGTCCTTCCGCTTGACTCTGCTGGACTGAGAGAGACGGAGACACGGGATCAGGAGAGCGCGGCGCCACGAGGGGGCCGGGGGGGCAGCACTGGGGTGTCTGAGGGCCGCAGGGGAGAGTGTGTGTGCCCGTGTGCATGTGTGCGCACGCTTGCACATGTGTGCTCGTGTGTGTGAACCGTCGGAAGGGCCACCTACACGTCCACAGACAGAAGCCAGACGAGCGTGATGCCTGGTGCCCAGCTCGGGAGCCAGCTTCGAGCAGGGTGACCGCGAGGGCCGTGCTTCCCAGGCTAGGGCAGAGCTGAGGGGCAGAGCCAGTGGCTGAGCTCCGCGCAGGGCTTTCCTGCCCCAAACGCTCCTTCACAGACGCTCCCTTTCCTAAGAGACCTGTGCTGAGGCGCCCCCAGCCCCCATCGGGGGGAAGCCTGGCAACTCACTGCACTCCGGACACGCTCCAGCTGGCACTCGCTTCCTGCGGGCAGGAGGGGAAGAGCCGCGGGTCAGAAGGCGCCAAGCCCTGCCCTGGCTGCGCCTCAGGGTGCCTGGGGGCCTGGGTCCAGGGAGGGTGCTGGATGGAGGATGGCGCCCGGCCCCACCCTTGAGCTCTGGCTGAGCTGCGTCCCTCCCTTCCGTGGCTGAAGTCCTGTCCATGACGCAGCACGTGACCATCCCTGGAAACGGGGCCGCACGGAGGCTATCAGCAGTGGAGCCCGGTCACCCGTGTGCGTCCCGGCGCACGAGGCCCGATGTCCTCACAGGAGGACAAGTTCGGGACAAAGACCGTGGGCCCAGGTGGTGCTGATGGCTCAGAGGCACCAGCCCTGGCGATGCCAGACCGCAGGCTTCTCGCTCCAGGGTGGGAGGAGGAAGTGAGCTGCCGGGGCAGCTTGGCGTCTGCAGCCCCAGCAGAGACACACACCGTCACAGCCTCAGCAGAGAAACACCCTCACGCGCGCGTGCACTCAATCCTCCTGGTCAGGGCAGGAGCAGGACTGCCGGGTCCCGGTCCCGGAAGGCGCCCACCTGGCCTCCGGGCACGGGCCTGGCCTCCCCGCCTCTGACCCAGACTTGGCGTCCGCAGGTTGGAGCCTCACAGCAGGTATGCAGTGACCCTCCCTGTGGCTCTCATCTGCATGTCCTCAGGGCCTGATTCTGTGCATCTTTTCAGGTTTGCCACCCCATAGTTCACTCTGGTGAAGAGTTTGTTCAAATCTACAATTTGAACTGTGGTTTTGGAGAAGACTCCTGAGAGTCCCTTAGACTGCAAGGAGATCCAACCAGTCCATCCTGAAGGAAATCAGTCCTGAATATTCATTGGAAGGACTGATGCTGAAGCTCCAATACTTTGGCCACCCGATGCAAAGAACTGACTAAAAAGACCCTGATGCTGGGTGGGGGTTGGGGGCAGGAGGAGAGGGGACGACAGAGGATGAGATGGCTGGATGGCGTCACCAACTCCGTGGACATGAGTCTGAGTGAACTCTGGAAGCTGGTGATGGGCAGGGAGGCCTGGCGCGCTGCGGTTCATGGGACCATGAAGAGGTGGACACGACTGAGCGACTGACCTGAACTGAACTGAGGATATTTCAGAGTTTGTCTCTATAAACAATGTTACAGGGACATCTCTGTCACAGAGCTTTGTCTGTTTTTCTAAGATTGGGCTTTAAGGTAACGGTGGCAGACAGCCGACGCGCCCACGTGCTGAGGGCTGTGCCAGCGGGTCATCTCCTTTATCATCACCCACACACTCGGAGGTTCATGCGGGGACCCCTGCCCAGGTACCTGCAGAACAGGGTTGGACCCGGGAAGCCTTGGAGTCTATTTTCATTCTTGGGAGTGCACTTCCTGGGTCCAAAAGTTTATCAGTGGATTTACCCAAAGGAAGACCCTTTAAAAGTAAGCCAGTGCCCTAACATGCCTCACGGTGACTGAACTTCCGGTTCAGAGTGCATCTCAAGGTCGCCTCCCACACACAGAGGAGGTGAGAGGGGATGCCTTGCAGTCATCTCACGATGGACACATGGGTCATTTTTCTCTTTAGTAGGTAGCACTCTGTGCACCGTATCTAAGGAAGCCTTATGCAGGAAATCTTAACATAAGATCACACGCGATTTCCTCCAGAGCAGTAAACGGGGAGAAACGAGTGTGTGTGTGAGTGCCCGTCTGGGCCTGAGAACGGACACAGAACCCTGCTTCGCCCACACAGATACGCGTCTCAAGAGTGCCCAGGGACCTACATTCAAGAGGCCAGACCCTGACCCTCACCCAGGCTGGGCCCCAGTACAACATCAGGTGAAAGTAGGGAGTGTGGACCCCGTGTCTCAAGGGGGAGCTTTCAGCTTTTCATCACGAGGTGGGATGTAAGCTGTGTTTTCAAGGTGTCCCCTGAGGGAATGGGATCTTGTCTTTGCGTTCCCAAGCTGGGCTGTTTTAAAGTCACGAATGGGAGTCTCTCGCCATCCGGCCCTCCCTCTGCAATGACCGCTGCATCCATACAATGGTCCAGCCCTAACCCGACGCAGGCCTCAGACACAGCACCAGGGCGGGGGGG
>SJYG01000833.1:419248-436879 GCA_006410535.1 Litocranius walleri | reverse complement strand
GCCGGGGTGTCCTCTGGCTGTATGCTGGCGATGGAACACAGACTTGGGTGCCGGGAGGGCAGGAGCTCCTTGGGCGTCTCCCTGTGAGGACAGGGGTGGGGGCGGTCAGCAGGGGGGCCTGGCTGCGGGTGGGGCGGGCACACGGCCCTCCCCCCCGCCCTGAGCACCCTGAGCCCTGCGTGTGCCAGTCTGGTAGCAGTGGGGCAGGAGCCTGCAGAAGCGCGCAAGGGCACAGAGCTGGCCCGCGGCCCCGGCACAGCCCCTCCCCACAGACGCCCCGGGAGATGGACCCTCTGGGGGGCGGCACCATCACACGAACAGGAGGGGGCTCGGCCCTGCACTGCCGACCTGACGGCGGATCGTGAGGGCAGCTGGGGCCAGTCAGAGCTCCAGGCCCTCCATCCATGGGGACGCCACCCCGGGAGTCTTGACTGCGCACAGCGCTGAGCACAGCCCGACGCGCCGCCTGGCGTGCGAGCCTCTGGGACCGTGTCCGCTTTGTCACCCGGTCTGTGTTGCAATGGGGACGGGCGCAGGCCATGCCTGCAAGATTGGACAGTGCACGCCTGCCTGTGTGTGGCCATCCTGACTCAGGTTTTCATTCTGGCTGGTCAGTCCCAATCATCCAATCCAGTTTACAGTCCCACAGCAGCAAACAGTCCAAAAGGAACACTCCCAATAAATCGGTCGGATCGCTGCTGCTAGAGACACACTCTGAAAAGTCCCACAAAGTGCTCCCACTAAGCACCTGTGAGACACGGCAGTGCCCAGGATCCAGGCGTATGCCCAGGTCTCTAGAAGCCCAGCTGCTGGGCCTGCTCCAGCAGCGTCCCCCCAGGCTGTGTCTGCTGCTCAGCGTTCATTTCCAAGGCCAAGCGTTCAACATCACACTAATCCACGTCTGTGCCCCAACACTGAAGCCAAAGATGCTGAAGTTGACTGGTTCTATGATGACCTACAAGACCTTCTAGAACTAACACTTAGAAAAAGACATCCTCTTTTTCACAAGGGACTGGAATGCAAAGTAGGAAGTCAAGAGATACCTGGACTAACAGGCAAGTTTGGCTTTGGAGCACAGAATGAAGCAGGGCAAAGGCTAACAGAGTTCTGTCAAGAGAACATGCCGGTCATAGCAAACACCCTCTTCCAACAACATAAGAGAAGACTCTACACATGGACATCCCCAGATGGTCAACACCAAAACTAGATCGACTCTGTTCTTTGCAGCTGAAGATGGAGAAGCTCTGTATAGTCAGCAAAAGCATGAGCTAGAGCTGACTGTGCCTCATATCATCAGCTCCTTATTGTAAAACTCAGACGTAAATGGAAGAAAGTAGTGAAATCACTAAGCCATTCAGGTATGACCTAAATCAAATCCCTTGTAATTATGCAGTGGAGGTGATTAATAGATTCGAGGCACTGGATCTGAGAGAGGCCTGGAGAACTGTGGGCAGAGGCCATAGCACTGTGCAGTGGCAGTGTCCAGAACCTTCCCCAAGAAGAAGAAACACAGGAAGGCAAAGTGGGTGTCCGAGGAGACTTTGCAAATAGCTGAGCAAAGAAGAGAAGCAAAAAGCAAGGGAGAACGGGAAAGATACACCCAACTGAATGCCGAGTTCCAGAAAACAGCAAGGAGAGACAAGAAGGTCTTCTTCTATGAACAATGCGAAGAAATAGAGGAAATCAACAGAATGGGAAAGACTAGAGATCTCTTCAAGCAAACTGGAGATATCAAGGGATGAAAAGGACAGAAATGGTAAGGACCTAATAGAGGCAGAAGAGATTAAGAAGTAGTGGCAAGAATACACAAAGAACTATATGAAACATGTCTTCATGACCCGGATAACCACGATGGTGTGGTCACTCACCTGGAGCCAGACATCACGGAGCGTGAAACGAAGTGGGCCTTGGGAAGCATTGCTATGAGCAGAGCTAGTGGAGGCGATGGAATTCCAGTTGAACTATTTAAAATCCTAAAAGATGGTCCTGTTAAAGTCAGCACGTCAATACGTCAGGAAATTTGGAAAACTCAGCAGGGGCCACAGGACTCAAAAAGGTCAGTTTTCATTCCAGTCCCAAAGAAGGGCAATGTCAAAGAACACTCAAACTATAGGACAACTGTTCTCCTTTCACAAATTAGTAAGGCTATGCTCAAAATCCTTCAAGCTAGGCTTCAGCAGTACATGAACTCAGAACTTCCAGTTGTATAAGCTGGATTTAGAAAAGGCAGAGGAACTAGAGATCAAATTGGCAACATTCATTGGATCATAGAGAAAGCAAGGGAATTCCAGAAAAACATCTACTTCTGCTTCTACTATGCTAAAGCCTTTGACTGTGTGGATCATGACAAACTGTGGAAAATTCTTCAGGAGACTGGGAATACCAGACCACCTTGCCTGTCTCCTGAGAAACCTGTATGAGAGTCAAGAAGCAACAGTTAAAACTGGATGTGGAACAGCTGAGTGGTTCCAAATCAGGAAAGGACTACATCAGGGCTATATATCCTCACTCTGTTTAACTTAGATATGCAGACGATACCACTCTAATGGCAGAAAGAAGAGGAATTAAAGAAACTCTTGATGAAGGTGAAAGAAGATGGTGAAAAGGAGGGCTTAGTTCAAAAAACTGAGACCACGGCATCAGGTCCCATTACCTCATGGCAAATAGAAGGGGGAGACGTGGAAAGGGTGACAGACTTTATCTCTTGGGCCCAAAGTCGCTGTGGACAGTGGCTGCAGCCATGAAACTGATGGACGCCTTGGAAGGGAAGCTATGACAAACCTAGACAGCACACTGAAAAGCAGAGACGTCACTCTGATGACTAAGCTCTGTGTCGTCAAAGCTCTGGTTTGTCCAGTAGTCATGTACGGTTGTGAGAATTGGATCATACAGACAGCTGAGTGCCGAAAAACGGATGCTTTTGAATTGTAGTGTTGGAGAAGACTCTTGAGAGTCCCTTGGGCTGCGAGGAGATCAAACCAGTCCATCCTTATGGAAATCATCTCTGAATATTCAGGATAAATGCTGAAGCAAAATATTCAATATTTTGGCCATTTGATGCAAAAGAAGAAGAGGGCGGCAGAGGATGAGATGGTTGGGTGGCATCACTGACTCAATGGACATGAGTTTGAGCAAACTCCAGGAGATAGTGTAGGACAGGGAAGCCTAGCGTGCTGCAGTCCATGGGGTCACAAAGAGTCGGACACGACTGAGCGACTGAACAAGAACTAGTCAGTTGCTGGGCTGACTGCAGATCAGCCGAGGAATATTCCTGCAGCAAAGGGACGTGCGTTCTCTTGCTCACTGGGTCTGGAGGGCTAGAAACTTGCACACTTCCCACACAATCGACCTTTCAGTAAAGGAACGCAAGATTAGATCGAAAATGAAGAATGGGATTCCAAAAATGAGGAATATAGTACGTTCCAAAGATGCAATAACTTATATTCATAAAAACCCATATATTCACAATATATGAAGTTTTTAAGTCTTCTAAAGGGCTCTACAATATGATTATAATTTTATTAGACATGATGTATGTTAATACACACAAAAAATTTTTAAAGGAAGACCCGAAAGATACTAATCAAAATGCCAGCAGTGGCGACTGGGGGGTGGGGAAAGAAAGGCTGTTTGTTTTCACACTGGGAAGTTTTGCAGTTTCCACATTTCCTGTAATGAATATACATTGATTAGGCAATTTGAAAAAAAAAAAAAAAAAAGAGGCTTTTGTCTTGCTTACTTTTAGAGCTAATTTTCCAGACTGATTCCGGTTAGTTTCTTACCAAGGGATAAAGGAAGGGCTATCCAGCCGGGTGATTCTTGAAGGTGGAATTCAAACTAACTAAGGTTTTCACAGTGTTAGAGCCAGCAGGTTTCTAATACGTTCGAAAGGGCCTGACCTTTCACACTAAACTATACTCCTTGATCATTAAACTAAGCAGAAATCTGTAGCGACTGTCAGCTTTGGGGAAATGGGCTCACGGTGCACGCCTCCCTTTTCTGGGTCTCTCTGCCCACTGGGCTGCAGGGTGGGGAGATGTGGAGCCCCCAGGGACCCAATCTTCTCCTGCCCTGCAGGTTTCCAGGAAGAAGCAGCCCGCTAGGGGTGGGTGCGCTCGGCACTTCCAGGTCCTTGATGCCCCAGCCACCCCCAGGAGACTGGCTTCCTGGTTCTTCTCAACACAGATGCTGAGTGGGGAGGTGGGAAGGCAGGCTTTGTCCCTCTCACGTAAAGTGCATACCTAACCTAACTCTAGTTCAAATCCCAGGTTTCTTGGAACTGCACAAAATGATTTTTAAGCTTATAGGGAAAAATAAATGTGAAAGAATTGTCAAATGTAAAGAAAAACAAAAATATGAGAGAAGGATTTACCTACTAGGTATTAAAAGGTAGCTAAATGAAGTCCTTTTTTGAGATTGAAATGAAAACTGACTTTTTCCAGTTCTGTGGCCACTGGTGAGTTTCCCAAATTTGCTGATATATTGAGTGCAGCACTTTGACAGCATCACTCTTTAGGATTTTAAATAGCTGAGCTGGAATTCCACTACCTCCGCTGGCTCTGTTCATACTAACGACTCCTAAGGCCCAGCTGATCCCGCGCTCCATGGCGGTCGGCTCTAGGTGCGTGCCCACACCCCCGCGGTCAGCCGGGCCATGAAGGCCTTTTTCGCACAGCTGTTCTGTGTGTTCTTGCCGCCTCTCCCTCATCTCCTCTGCCTCTGTCAGGGCTTTACCGTCTCTGTCCTTTATCATGCCCATTCTTGCATGAAATATTCCCTTGATATCTCCAGTTTTCTTGACAGGATCTCTAGTTTTCTCCATTCTATTGTTTTCCTCTATTTTTTTGCATTGTTCATTGAAGAAGGCCTTCTAATCTCTCCTTGCTGTTCTCTGGAACTCTGCATTCAGTTGGGTATATCTTTCTCCTCTTTGCTCAGCTATTTGCAAAGCCTCCTCAGATAACCACTTCACCTTCTGGCATTTCTTTTTCTTTGGGATGCTTTTGGTCACTTCCTCCTGTACAATGTTATCAACCTCTGCCCAGAGTTCTCCAGGCAGGCTGCTGACAAGACTCTGCTAGCCTTTCCCTGCTTCATTTTGTACTCTAAGGCCAAACTTGCCTATTATTCCAGGTATCTCTCGACTGCTTGCTTTTGTATTCCAGTCCCTTGTGATGAAAAGGACTTTTTTTTTTTTTTTTTTTGGTGTTAGTTCTAGGTCTTGTAGGTCTTCATAAAGTGAAGTCGCTCAGTCGTGTCCAATTCTTTGCGACCCCATGGACTGTAGCCTACCAGGCTCCTCAGTCCATGGGATTTTCCAGGCAAGAATACTGGAGTGGGTTGCCATTTCCTTCTGCAGGGGATCTTCCCTGACCCAGGGATCGAACCTGGGTCTCCCGCATTGTAAGCAGCCGCTTTACCGCCTGAGCCTCCAGGGAAGCCCTGGGTCTTCATAGAACTATTCAACTCCATCTTCTCCAGAATTAGTGGTTGGGGCATAGACTTGGATTACTGTGACGTTGAAAGGTTTACCTTGGAGACAAACTGAGATTTTTCTTTTTTGAGATGGCACCCAAGTACTGCATTTCAGACTCTGATTGACTATAAGGGCTATTCCATTTATTCTAAGGGATTCTTGCCTGTAGTAGTAGATATAATGGTCATCTGAATTAAATTTTCCCGTTCCCATCCATTTTAGCTCACCCATTCCTAAAATGTCACTGATCAATCTTGCCATCTCCTGCTTGACCACGTCCAATTTACCTTGATTCATGGACCTAACATTCCAGGTTCTTATGCAATATTGCTCTTTATAGCCATCGGACTTTACTTTCACCATCAGACACATCCACAGCTGTGCGCCGTTTCCGCTTTGACCCAGCCGCTTCATTCTTTGTGGAGCTATTGGTAATTGTCCTCCACTCTTCCTCAGGAGCACATTGGACACTTTCCAACCTGGGAGACTCATCTTCTGACGTCCTGTATTTTTGCCTCTTCATACTGTTTGTTCCTGGGGTTCTCCTGGCAAGAATGCTGGGGTGGGTTGCCATCTCCTTCTCCAGTGGAGCATGAAAGTGTCAAAGAGGCAGAGGAAGGAGGGATCAAATTGCCAACATCTGTTGGATCATACAAAAAGCAAGAGAATTCCTGAAAAAAACATCTACCTCTGCTTCACAGACCACACTAAAGTCTTTGAATGTGCAGATCACAACAAACCATGGAAAATTCTTCAAGTGATGGAAGATGGGAATACCAGACCACCTGACCTGCCTCCTGAAAAACTGGTATGCAGGTCATGAAGCAACAGTTACAACTGGACATGGAAGAACAGACTGGCTCCAAATTGGGAAAGGAGTACGTCAAGGCTGTATATTGTCACCGCTTATTTAAATTATATGCAGAGTACCTGATGCAAAATGCCGGGCTAGAGGAATTTCAAGCTGGACTCAAGATTGCCAGGAGAAATATCAACAACCTCAGGTATGCATGTGAAACCACTCTAATGGCAGAAAGTGAAGAATTAAAGAGCCTCTTGATAAGGGTAAAAGAAGAGAGTGAAAAAGTTGGCTTGAAACTCAATATGAAAAAAACTAAGATCATAGCCTCTGGTCCCATCTCTTCATGGCAAATAGAAGGGGAAAAAGTAGCAGCAGTGTCAGATTTTATTTTCTTGGGCTCCAAACTCACTGCAGATTGGTGATTGCAGCCATGAAATCAAAAGGTACTTGCTCTTTGGAAGGAAATCAGTGACAAATCTAGTCAGTGTATTAAAAAGCAGAGATATCATTTTGTCGACAAATCAATGGTATGGCTTTTCCAATAGTCATGTATGGATGTGACAGTTGGACCATAAAGAAGACTGAGTGCTGAAGAACTGATGCTTTTGAACTGTGGTGCTGGAGAAGACTCTTGAGAGTCCCTTGGACTGCAAGGAGATCCAACCAGTCAGTCCTAAAGGAAATCAACCCTGAATATTCACTGAAAGGACTGATGCTGAAGCTGAAGCTCCGGTCCTTTGGCCATCTGACGAGAACTGACTCACTGGAAAAGACCCCGATGCTGAGAAATATTGAAGGCAAAAGGAGAAGGGGGCAACAGAGGATGAGATGGTTAGATAGCATCACCGACTCAATGCTCATGAGTCTGAGCAAACTCCGGGAGACAGTGGAGGACAGAGCAGCCTGGCGTGCTGCGGTCCCTGGGCTGCAGAGTCGACCGAGGGAGCAGCAACTAGTGAAGGCGGCCCTCAAACCAGCACAGCGTCCCGCAGGACACGCCGCAGACGGGCGGGGCAGCTTCCAGGGAAACCCGGGGTGTCAGGAAGGCGCTTTGGATTTGATGAGCAAAGAGGACCGTTCAGTTAACAAGAAGACACCACAAGTTAGGCTGCAATAAGACAACCTGGCTCCTACGTCACTAAATAAAAAATTAATTGAAGATGGTTTGAAAACCGAAATATGAAGCAAATAAAAGTTACAAAAGTGTTAGCAAGGAGTATGGAGGGCATTCTGTGAAAAAAAAGAACGACTGTTTAAAGCAAGGCAGCAGAGGAGAGTACAGCTGCTTCAGACGCACAGATCTCTAGGGAAATGGTGACTTACCCCTGCTCGGAGGGTCCCGGGGGGCTGTCCAGAGGCTGTGGGGGGAGAGCACATGGTGACGACTCTGGGCACTGCGCCTGCCAGCTCAGCACCCGCGCATCTGCAGCTGACGTGGAGGGGAGGCGCCTCGGGGTCTCCCGGGGGCCCCTTCCCCACGCCCTTGCTCATGTGTGTGTCTCCACTTCTCATTGGTAAGAGACAGGAAGGAGAAAGCTGGGTCACGAGAGATGTATTTATTTTAAAAGAAAATGCCAACTCTTTGCAAAGGGTTGTAGCTTCACAGCCCGCCAGCCACGTGAGAGCCTGCTGTGGTTGGCCGTGCCAGCCCTGGGGCTTGGGCTTTTTGATTACGGCCACTCTGCGGGGCAAGTAGCAGTGTCTCATTGTGCTTCCTTAACGCGGAATGATGCTGATGCTGACCATCTGGGTTTGTCTGCCACCTGTGGGATCCCCCTTTGGTGAACTGTGTTCAGATATTTTGCCCATTTAAAAAACCTGGTCAGTGTTCTTGTGATTGAGTTTTGAAAGTTCTATACATATTCTGGGTACATGTATATGATTTGCAAATAATTATTTCTCTCTGTGGCTTATATTTTCATTTTCTGAATGGTGACCTTTAAAGATTAAAACTTAACTCTGATAAGGAGCTGCAGAAATGGGTGGGTCTGAAAGGAGTCAGCCCTGCTGGCTTGGTCTTGTGGAGAGTGAATTCAGAAACGATACAACACACACAGTCACAGGACTCACCAAAGACCCACATACACAGAACCGCACACGCACCATGCATCACACACACACACACACACACACACACACACACACCAAACACACAAGACCCACATACACAGAACCGCACACGCACAATGCATCACACACACACACACACACACACCAAACACACAAGACTCACATACACAGAAACACACACACACTGCATCACACACACACACCTAACACACAAGACCCACATACACAGAACCGCACATGCACACTGCGTCACACACACACAGACCAAACACACAAGACCCACATACACAGAACCGCACACGCACAATGCATCACACACACACACACACACACACCAAACACACAAGACTCACATACACAGAAACACACACACACTGCATCACACACACACACCTAACACACAAGACCCACATACACAGAACCGCACATGCACACTGCGTCACACACACACAGACCAAACACACAAGACCCACATACACAGAACCGCACACGCACAATGCATCACACACACACACACACACACACCAAACACACAAGACTCACATACACAGAAACACACACACACTGCATCACACACACACACCTAACACACAAGACCCACATACACAGAACCGCACATGCACACTGCGTCACACACACACAGACCAAACACACAAGACCCACATACACAGAACCGCACACGCACAATGCATCACACACACACACACACACACACCAAACACACAAGACTCACATACACAGAAACACACACACACTGCATCACACACACACACCTAACACACAAGACCCACATACACAGAACCGCACATGCACACTGCGTCACACACACACAGACCAAACACACAAGACCCACATACACAGAACCGCACACGCACAATGCATCACACACACACACACATACACACCAAACACACAAGACCCACATACACAGAAACACACACACACTGCATCACACACACACACACACACACACACCAAACACATTCACAGGACTTGCCAAAGACCCACATACACAGAACCCCACACGCACACTGCGTCACACGCACACACACCAAACACACTCACATGTATGTGCGATGCCCCACCCCCAGCACACCGGTGCAGAGGCCCGGCCTCAGCCACCTCGGGCTCCCCCGTGCTGGGCGGATAGATGGGGAGCAGGGGCACCCATACCTGCGCCAGATCCCCCATTTGTGGGCTCACGCTCCTCTTCCCTGTCTGGTGTTTTGAGTTTTGTTGTTGGTGGCCCTGTGTCATGTAATCAAATGTGCTCAGCCTTTTGGCCACTAGAAAGGAGAACGGAGGCAAGAGATAGTCAGTGGCCCCTGTCCACCGCCCGCAGTGCCGGGAGCTGGCTCCCGACCTGGAGCCTGGGGAGCAGCTGGAAGGCCACCTCGAGCCCAGCTGACCTTCGGGCTGAAGCCGGCAGGTGCCTGCACCCATGGAGCCCACCAGCCCTGGCCCCAGGGAGCCTCACAGGCCCATAAAGTCAGGGAGGATGCAGCAAGCGTGGAGCCCAGCTCTGTCTTAATTAAGGTGAGACAGCGGCCAGCACGTGGCAGACAGACTCAGGTTACTAGAGTTTCCAACGTGCTCGTCAACAGAAGACCACCACTAACGAAAGCAAACACGACCCACTCAGCGTCTCTGCCCTGGTGGTGTGGGGTGGGGCTAACTTTTCCATTTCTCTTTCTCCGAAAACCCAACAAACATGGGAACAGATGGTTTATAATTATTTCTGGAAAGAAAAAAGGCCACCCACAGAAGCCTATTTGCAGCCTGAGGAGCAGACGGAAGGCCGCCGCCCCCACAGCCCCTGGCGGGGGTCTGCTCCCAGGGGGCCGGGCTCAGCAGCCCCCGCCCCGGGGTCTCCTACAAGGGCTGCTTCTTGGGCCCTGAATCCTTTCTCCGTTAACTGCACGCACTCCCTCAGAGGCCATTGCAATCTGTGGATGAGAACTGGGCCTTGCTGACATTCTAGCGAAGACATCCCATCTTCTGCCCAGGTCTGCACAGAGGCCCCCAGACGCGGGCTCTGGCAGGCTCTGCATGTCTCCCGGAGCCTGCCTGGTGTGACACGGGCGTGGACGGCGGTGAGCACACAGAGGAGCAGATGGAGGACTGGCCTGCCTCCCTGGTCTGACCCCTGACCTCCACGTGGCTTCCCGGGGCCTCCTCGCTCCTCCGTCTGAGGCCGTCTCCCGCCGGGCTCATTGAGGCCTCATCCCAGCCAGGCCAGGCTCCTCGTGGCCGCGTCCATGTGTGGCCTGGTGGCTCTGCCTGGGCCCCCTGTCTGTGGGGGCCCGTCCTCCACCTCCCTGGCCCCCAACCACACAGGAGCTGGAGACGGCATTGGTGGGCCCCGTGCTCTTCACTGTCAGGGATTCTGGCAGGAGCGTCTCTAAATGCCCTGATCCTGCCTCACAGACTCCATCCCCTCATCTCTCTCAACACTGGCACTGCCCACTTTCTACCCCCCTGTGTTTCTGCAGGTCTCAGAGTAGCACTCAGCCCTCTGCCCTCTCGGCACGTACCCCTCCTTTCACCCTGAACTCACTGCTGGAGGAGGCGGCCTGCCGGGGACCCTTGTGAGCACAGGGGTGAAAGCCAGCCAACCTGGGGAGCACCTGCTTAGGTGGAAGGGAGCCTGGGAGCACGTGCTCAGGTAGAGGGGAGCCTGGGAGCACGTGCTCAGGTAGAGGGGAGCCCAGGGAGCACCTGCTCAGGTAGAGGGGGAGCCCGGGAGCACATGCTCAGATGGAGGGGAGCCCGGGAGCACGTGCTCAGGTGGAGGGGAGCCCAGGAAGCACCTGCTCAGGTGGAGGGGACCCGGGGAACACGTACGCAAGTAGAGATGGAAGAAGAGCAGGTGGCCGAGCAGCAGCAGGCTGATGAGCGCCAGCAGCAGCACCAGCATCCCGAGCGCCAGGAGGACGTGGGAGTTGGTCCTCACGGGGGAGATTGGGAGGAACAGCAGCCACGTGTCCTTGTTGGAGATACCTATGGAGGCAGGGCCTCTTCAGGTGCGTCCTGGGGTCAGCGCCTGGTAGTGGGGGAGGGGACACCAGGCCGAGAGAGCCCCTCCCTGTCCAGGTGAGCCCCTCCCTGTCCAGGTGAGCCCCTCCCTTCCCAGGTGAGCCCCTCCCTGTCCAGGTGAGACCCTCCCTGCCTATGTGAGCTCCTCTCTGCCCAGGTGAGACCCTCCTTTCCCAGGTGAGCCCCTCCCTGTCCAGGTGAGCACCTGTCTTGCTAGGTGAGCCCCTCCCTGTCCAGGTGAGCCCCTCCCTGTCCAGGTGAGCCCCTCCCTGCCCAGGTGAGCCCCTCCCTGTCCAGGTGAGCCCCTCCCTGCCCAGGTGAGCCCCTCCCTGTCCAGGTGAGCCCCTCCCTGCCCAGGTGAGCCCCTCCCTGTCCAGGTGAGCCCCTCCCTGCCCAGGTGAGCCCCTCCCTGTCCAGGTGAGCCCCTCCCTGCCCAGGTGAGCCCCTCCCTGTCCAGGTGAGCCCCTCCCTGCCCAGGTGAGCCCCTCCCTGTCCAGGTGAGCCCCTCCCTGCCCAGGTGAGCCCCTCCCTGTCCAGGTGAGCCCCTCCCTGCCCAGGTGAGCCCCTCCCTGTCCAGGTGAGCCCCTCCCTGCCCAGGTGAGCCCCTCCCTGTCCAGGTGAGCCCCTCCCTGCCCAGGTGAGCCCCTCCCTGTCCAGGTGAGCCCCTCCCTGCCCAGGTGAGCCCCTCCCTGTCCAGGTGAGCCCCTCCCTGCCCAGGTGAGCCCCTCCCTGTCCAGGTGAGCCCCTCCCTGCCCAGGTGAGCCCCTCCCTGTCCAGGTGAGCCCCTCCCTGCCCAGGTGAGCCCCTCCCTGTCCAGGTGAGCCCCTCCCTGCCCAGGTGAGCCCCTCCCTGTCCAGGTGAGCCCCTCCCTGCCCAGGTGAGCCCCTCCCTGTCCAGGTGAGCCCCTCCCTGCCCAGGTGAGCCCCTCCCTGTCCAGGTGAGCCCCTCCCTGCCCAGGTGAGCCCCTCCCTGTCCAGGTGAGCCCCTCCCTGCCCAGGTGAGCCCCTCCCTGTCCAGGTGAGCCCCTCCCTGCCCAGGTGAGCCCCTCCCTGTCCAGGTGAGCCCCTCCCTGCCCAGGTGAGCCCCTCCCTGTCCAGGTGAGCCCCTCCCTGCCCAGGTGAGCCCCTCCCTTCCCAGGTGAGCCCCTCCCTGTCCAGGTGAGCCCCTCCCTGCCCAGGTGAGCCCCTCCCTGTCCAGGTGAGCCCCTCCCTGCCCAGGTGAGCCCCTCCCTGTCCAGGTGAGCCCCTCCCTGCCCAGGTGAGCCCCTCCCTGTCCAGGTGAGACCCTCCCTGCCCAGGTGAGCCCCTCCCTGTCCAGGTGAGCCCCTCCCTGCCCAGGTGAGCCCCTCCCTGCCCAGGTGAGCCCCTCCCTGCCCAGGTGAGCCCCTCCCTGCCCAGGTGAGCCCCTCCCTGCCCAGGTGAGCCCCTCCCTGCCCAGGTGAGCCCCTCCCTGCCCAGGTGAGCCCCTCCCTGCCCAGGTGAGCCCCTCCCTGCCCAGGTGAGCCCCTCCCTGCCCAGGTGAGCCCCTCCCTGTCCAGGTGAGCCCCTCCCTGTCCAAGTGAGCCCCTCCCTGTCCAGGTGAGCCCTCCCTGTCCAGGTGAGCCCCTTCCTGCCCAGGTGGTCCCTTCCCTGCCCAGGTGAGACCCTCCCTGCCCAGGTGAGTCCCTCCCTGCCCAGGTGAGCCCTTCACTGCCCAAGTTAATCCCTCCCTTCCCAGGTGAGTCCCTCCCTGCCCAGGTGAGACCCTCCCTGTCCAAGTGAATCCCTCCCTTCCCAGGTGAGCCCCTCCCTTCCCAGGTGAGCCCCTCCCTTCAAGGTGAGCCCCTCCCTTCCCAGGTGAGCCCCTCCCTGCCCAAGTGAGCCCCTCCCTGTCCAGGTGAGCCCCACTCATTGCTCTGCCTGACCTAAGTACCCCTGCAGCCCCTCCTCTCTGCAGTGGGCATTATGATTCCTCTCATGGGTCTGGAATGTGAGGCTGGGAGAGGGTAACTAAATGCCCAGGTCACACAGCCTGACCCTGGTGTCCACTGTGCTGGGCCCTCCCCACTGTCCCTAGAGCTGAAAGGCCACAGCCACCACTTTGGGGGCATTTCCAGGACACAGTCCTCTGTGACAAGGGGCCTGACAGGACAACCACACAGGTTCCAAAGCCAAGTGAGGAGAAGCAGGGAGGGGGGCGCCGTGTGCAGGCCACTGAAGGCCGAGCTTCAGCTGAAGTGTCTTCACCCCACAGCCAGGTCTGGACAGGTGCTTGGGCCCAGGCTGCCCTGTGTGGCCCCCCAAGTGGGCGGTGGGCAGGCAGACGGCCTGGGGGGGTGCGTACTCTGGTAGCGTGAATCGGTGCGCAGGGCGGCAGGGTTGAAGAGGTACTGGAAGAAGATGTACAGAAGGACGACGATGACGCAGAGCAGACCGGCCGAAGCGGAGGCCACCGAGCCGAAGAAGCACCTGCGGGCAGAGCAGGCTGAGAGCCTGGTAGCCCGACGGCCCAGGAGGGGCACCACCAGCTCCGGAGTGTCCCCGCCGAGCCCTGGGACCCCTGCCGAGCCCCAGGACCCCCACCGAGCGCCCGGGACCCACGCTGAGCCCCCTGGAACCCGCTGAGCCCCGGGACCCTTGTCAAGAGCCTGTGACCAGAATAATATCTCTCCCTCCAAAACAATAAACCCTAGGCAGCAATTCTCGGAGTGTGGTTTCACTGAAGTGTCTTCCTTCAGTCTTCCTGCTGTTACACCTTTAACGTTTTCAACGTTAAGCAGGGTCTTAGTTCACCTGAGACTTAGTTGGTTCCCCGCCTTTTCCTGAAGGTCCCTTACACCTGCCCCCAGGCCTCCAGCCCCCTGTCCCCTGATGGCCCCATCCTGCCAACGCTGTCTGTGGACATGGGGACTCCTGGGCTCACCTGCCCTGCCTGGAGCCCCTCTCAGCCTGCTCTGCGTCAGGGCCTGCAGCACCTGTGAGCTCAGCCCCCTCGGCCCTCCTCCAGGCGTGCAGGCAGGGAGCAGGCACCCTGAGGGGTTGTGCCCCAGAGGAGGGGCGCTGAGCAGGCTGAAGCAGCGGGTCCTGCCCTGGTCCTGCCCTTCACCAGGGCCCCTTGCCATCGGGGGTGCTGGGGGGGAGGGACCCTCACCAGTAATTTCTGCTTCCCACGCAGTTGTTCAGCCATTTGCAGTGATGGTCAAAGCCTGAGACACACTTGTTGCAGGCTCTGCAATGCTTGGCTTTGGCACTCCTGGGAGGAAGGGTGGACAGGGCAGCCTGTCAGTAGGCTGTGCGGTCCAGGCAGAGCCTGTCTGCTCAGAGGGCCCACCTGACACAGTGGGCACCTTCCCTGGGCCTGCTTCAGGTCGCTCCCGCCCGCCCACGGCCGAACCCGGGGCCCTGAGCAGCCCAGGCCATGATCGGGCCGGGGTCAGCAGCTCGTCTGAGACCTCAGGTAGGCACTCGGCCCAGGAGGGGGCGGGGAGCTGTGCCCGGGACCCCGCCTCTCTGAAAGGGGCTGTGCTAGGCACCTGCAGGGGAACAGGGGTGCCTGAGTCCAGCCTCTCGCAACCCCCTCCTCAACCCTGGACACACTGCGGTGCCCCTGCCGTGACTGCTAACCCCAGACACGCACACGGTGACCTCGCAGAGATGACAGTACTGGTTCTGGATGACATGCAGGTGTTTGGACCGGTCGAAAGTTGGCATAGGCTGGGAGTAGTTCTTCAAGCGGACGCTGGCCTCGGCCGGGTCGATGGAAATGGCAATCAGGTGGACTAAGAAGTGGAAGAAGAATATCCCGCCGGTCACCTGCAGGGACGTCAAGGAGCAACCCGGCCCAGGCAGCGTGCGCAAGGCCCACCCAGGAGGTGCGCGGTCGGGCCCTCAGCCGCCGGGGGGGCCCGTGCGTGGCTGGTGGCAGGGAGCAGGCCCGCCCCTCTGACAGCTGCGTGCCCAGCAGGACCCTTGAACTCTCCATCCTCCAGGGCCAGAGCATGGTGGGCCGTGTCCCTGAGACTCCCCTGAGCCTCATGGAGGAGCAGGTCAGGCCTGTGCGTGCCCATGGGGGTCCTTGGGGCAGGGCGGCCGTGCTGAGCTTGAGTCCTCAGAAAACAAGGAGGGTGGGAGGGTTCACCTGCCAGTGAGCCTCTGTGGCCAGTGGGCCCTCGACTGCCTGTGTCTGCCTGCCTGTCTCTGTCTCTCTGTCTCTCTGTCTCTCTGTCCCTGCGTCTGTCTCTCTCTCCCTCAGCCCTCTTGGTGTCCACCCTCTCTGTCTGTCTGTCTCCCTCTATGTCTCTGTGTCTCTGCTTGTCTCTGTGTCTCTGTCTGTCTGCCTGTCTCCCCGCCCCCTGAGCCCTCTCAGCATTCCCCCACCCCCGGGGCTCCCAGGGTGAGCTGACGCGCTCACATCCACCCTTTGTACGTTCTCTTCAGGGACCAACACACTGTCCCCATGGAAACCAAACAGACGGGAGGAAGCAGGCTCTGGCTCCCCTCAGGCCGGCCCTGCTTCCCAGGACGGTCCTGTTGGGGGAGTTGGGTGCACAGGCCTGCTCCGCAAGGGCTGCCTGGGTGCGGCGGGCAGAACCTCGGGCCCACTCCCCGCCCGCCGGCAGGGTCTGCGGGGCTGTGCTGTGTGTGGGCTCTGGGCAGGGCCAGCCTCCTGGGCCCCCAGCACTGCCGTCGGATCCAGGCCTCTGCGGCGCTCGGCTCGGCGGGGCCCCCCAGGCTCGGGCGCCCGTTCACGGCCTGCGTGGGCCTCCCTGGACCCACCACCTGCAGGGCGCGGCCAGCCTCAGTGGGGGCTGCTTTGCCCGAAGCCGATTGGCCCTGTCCTCCAGCCTCCAGTGCAGACCTCGGGGCCTGGGTGCCAGGCATGGGGCGCGAGGGGCCCGGGCCGGCCGGGGGCATGGAGACCACCATGCGGGCCACAGTGAGCAGGGCCAGAGGGTGGGGCCAACCGGAGGGCTGGTGCCCGGGTCAGACCTGGTGCCTGGGTCAGGGCTGGCCAGGCGCACGGCCTGAAGGACGTGGGAAGCGCTACTGACCGAGGACTAGCTGGGTCGGTGACCCCCATGCGGGGGGCTGCCGGATCCCTCAGAGCCACTGGGGCCCTGCAGGGCTGGGTGAGGGGTGACCAGCAGACAGGGCCCTGCCCCATGCAGGGTGCGGGGCGGTGGGCGGGGCTCCATGGCCAACCTGTGGTGTCACAGCTGGGGACACCACATGGTCTGTGCCCGCTGACCCACTCGGCACCCACTTCCCGGAACACAGCGGGCCACTCTGTTTGTGTGGTTCCCGCGGCAACGGGAGTGCATCCGGAGCGCAGACGGGAGGGGCCGGCGGGATGGGCGGGGGGCAGGAAGTGGCTCACTGCCCAGGTGAGGCCCTGCTCTGCGGGCCGCAGTGGGCTTGACCCCACCAGGCACCTTCGGGCAGGGCCAAGCCGGCGGGCAGGACAGCAGGCAGGTAGCCCACGTGCTCTCTCCCCATGAGACCAGGCAGGGAGTGTGGGCATGGTGCCCATGCTCAGACCCTTGGCCTTACGTGGAGACGTCCGACCCACAGCCGACAGGCAGCCCCATGGACTTCCCAAAACTGCAGGTGCCTGGGACCCCAGGACAGCGTGCCACCTAGACAGAGTGGGCCAAGCTGCCACAGTGGGCCAAGCTGCTGGGGCCCCTCAGACACCAAGAATCCATGGCAGGCACACACCTGGGCCCCGTCTGTAGGTGGGCAGGCCAGGTCGGCCATGCTTGCCTGCGCCTGCCATGCCTGTCGGTCACACACAGGGGAGTTGCACTGAGCCCCAGGACAGGTGGGTGCAGGCGGGTGGTGCACCCTCCAGCTGCCAGCTTTCACTTTCAGAAGTAATTTTATCTCAGGAGAGTCTTCGTTTCAAGTTAATAATACAAAGAACCCAGTCCGGCGTCTCACTTCCAGCAAACAGGACCCGAGCCGCTGCAGGAGGACGCGGCTGGTCCCCTAGCAACTATCTGTGTTCAGTAAACAAACGGCGCTGGGCGCAGCCCAGGACACCCGCCCTGTCCCCCGGCTGCCATGCCGGCCCTGGGCCGGGGGCGGGGCCCACACTGGGGCTGCCCCCCTACTGCCTGAGTCCCTGAAGAGCCCCACCCCTCCTGCCCCTCGCGCACACACAGGGCGGCCAGGGTCCAACTTGATGACCCCCTATCTCCAGGGGGCCTGCGAGGTGCCTCCCGACTTCCTGACCCTGGCCCTGGCCCCTCCCCCCCTCACCCCCCACC
>SJYG01000833.1:385745-403519 GCA_006410535.1 Litocranius walleri | reverse complement strand
TGGGGTTCCTGAGGACTAGGGGTGGGGTAGGGGGTGTCCTGAGGACAGGGGCTGGGGCTGAGATCATCATTCGAGGGCTCATGGGCTGGGCTGGGCTGAGCCACTCTCCCGGGAACATGTAGAGCACGGTGCCCGGCAAAACCTACCCAGACAGCCGAGCACGGAGATATCCAGGGAGACGTCCGAGTAGGGCTTCGTGGCCATGAAGTCCAGCGTGGAGCTGCCGTCCCCGAGAGGGTCCCCAGCCTGCGGGGGACAAGCCATGTGAGACGGAGGGGAGGCAGCGAGCTGGTGCCCACCACCCAGGGAACGGAGGCCGGGCTGGCTGCATCCTGTTCATGTGAGGAACCCACAGACAGGGGACCATGCAGCAGCCTGGGGACCACAGGGCCTGGGCTCCCCAGGGCATGCCTCCACCTGGAGCAGCTGGGAAGGGCACTGGTCCCTGGGGACCCACGGGCGCTAGAGGGACTGGAGAGAGACCCACAGATGCTGGGGGGTCTCCAGGGAGACGCCCGGGACTCAAGGCCAGCGCCTAACACCACGCGTGTTGCAAAGCCCAGAGACCAAGCAGACGCCTGGCTGCCCTGCACACGCGGGGAGACACACGCCCTCGGCCGGCACCCTCTCCAATCTCCGTCAGTCAAGGGCCTGGCTGACGGGCACCTGACCTGCCCTGCCCTCTACCCCGCAAGGCCCCATCAGGGAGGCTGGTGACCCCCACAGCCCAGCGCCGCTGCCCATACAGGGAATTTCAGAGCTGGGGCCAAACGTGCTCCAGGTCACTGCAGGGCGGGGCAGAGGCTGCAGTGGACCGAGTCCTCGGGGGCTGGCGAGGCCCTCGCCCACCAGCAAGCCCACTCCCGGAAGGAGCCCCTGCCGGCTGCACGCCCCCAGGCCAGGTCATGTCGGACCATCTCACTTTCCTCCTCAGCAAGGGAGCTGCAGCTCCCCTCGTGGTGCCGTCTCAAAGGCCATGCGCAGCACGCGCAGCGCCCCCACGGGGGCCTGAACCACTAGGCTCTTCCTGCAGCTCGTCCACGGAACCCACCTTCACCTCGTCCGGCGGCTTCATCGGAACACTTCTCCTCTACAAAGAATCACAGACAGGAGCCAGTCTCTCAGCAGCTGCACCCAGAAGCACACTTGCTTACCCTCTCACTCACCCACGAGGTGGGACAGGCCCGCCTGCGACCCGAGCAGGCCTCAGAGGCCGCGGCCAGAGCAAGGCAGCAGCAGCGCCCGCCACACAAGACCAGCTGAGATCCCCCGCGGGCTGGGCACCCACGAGAGCACCCGGGGTGAGACGGCCGTGAAGGCGCGAGAGCCTGCAAGCTGCACCCGCAGCCCCAGGGGTGGGAAACGGAGGGCAGCCAGATGCTGGGCTGGGGCTTCACCTGGAGGACGGCTGACCCAGCGGGGGTGGGTGGGGGTGCTGAGGCCAGCAGGAGATGGTTGGATGGCATCATCGACTCAATGGAAGTGAGTCTGAGCAAACTCCAGGGCACACTGGAGGACAGAGGGGCCTCGCGGGCTGCGTCCACGGGGTCGCAGAGTGAGACGCAACACAGACAAGCGACAGCGGCCTGAAGCTGTGCCGCCCTGAACAGCTCACGCTCAGTGACGCAGCCAGAGCGTTCCTGCCACCTGTCCTGAGCTGGCCGCGCGTGCCTGGCTCTCCTTCCGGGCTCCCCGTCCTCCACTTGTCTAAGCAGCTAGTTCAGTGCCGGCACTGCGCTGCCTGGATTCCAGCAGCTCAGCAGCACACGCTGAGGTCCGCATGAGTGATAGCCCCAGGCTCTCTCAAGACTGCTTTGGCTACTAGGGTCTCCTGTGCCTCCTTGTAAACCTTAAAATCATTTGTTCTAACTTTCTGAAAAATGCCACTGATGTCTTGATAGGGGCTGCACTCTATCTATGGATTGCCTTGGAGTATATGATCATTTTAACAACGTTAACTCTTCCAATGCAGGAAGAGAATCTATTCAATAAGTAGTGCTGGAAAAAGTGCAATGTTACATGCGAAAAAATGAGATTACAGTGTTTCTCTAGTACTGTATACAGAAAGAAGCTCAAAATGGCTGGAGAGGGGAAGGTGAGGCTCTGTGGTCACACACGGTGTGGCACGCTCTCCATTTCTACTTTCTAAAACACAAAATCTACAAAAAAAAAAAACATTGTTAGCTCACAGGCCAAAGTTTGCCAATCCTGATCTTGACCGAAAAAAAGACATACTACAAATGAAAAATAAAAGCGACTGCAGACACTTCCTCAGACGCACGGAGAGCCAGACTCACTCCACAAAGAGGCTAAGACATCGATCTAGGTGTCCACACCAGGAAGACCAGCTTCAGATATGAAGGTAAAAGGAAGGCAGTTTTCAGAAAAATAAAAAGGTCCTGTAAGGTAAAAGGATGCTTTTCAGGACGATGGAAGGTGACAGCTGATGAAGAAAGGCAGGTCTAAAAAGGGACGAAGAACATGTGCCAGACGAGGGTGTCCTTCTTAGGTTGCCCTGGAAGGCAGCCGACCCGAGGGGAGGAACGGCTCCGGGTCACCCCACACACACTCCCTGCTCCCATGTGGCAGCTGCTGGGGCTGACGCCTACCTGCCTCAGCCGGAAGAGCATCCTCGAGTGGTCCCCACCCGTGATCTGGTCCAGGAGGTCGTCCACCAGCTTCTTGCTGTAGCTCCCAGCATCCTTCACGAACTCCTGCAAGCTGGAGGGGGCCGCAAGAGCAGGCTGGGACCTGCGTTCCTCAACCTCACACCCTGGCTGCCCAACCCTGAAGTCCAGACGGGGCAGGTTGGGGGTGGACAATAGTGACCCCAAAACAAGAAACAAAGGGAAGGCAAAGCGGAGAGCAAGGCGTCTGCACACCTGAGCCCTCAGGCCCACTCTATGAGAGCACCCACGTCTGCTCTGGGGTCAGGGACACAAGGAGATGGAGAAATCACACAGAGGGCTCCACACTGGGTGGGCTGGGAGCACCTCCAGGGTCACTCTGGACCATAAGAAAGGGAGCCAATCCCAAACCATGAGAGTGAGTTTAAAACAGAGGCCACAAGTGAGAGCAGAAGCTGGGAGCAGAGCCCACAGCCCAAGCAGCACAGCCAGGCCTGAAGCAGCCCTGACAGCAAAGCCTTCACACGGCTGTGGGCCCAACCCCACGCCCAGCGTCCCTGCCTGGACCCCACACCCAGCGTCCAGCTGCCTGGACCCCGCGCCCAGCGTCCGGCTGCCTGGACCCCGCGCCCAGCGTCCGGCTGCCTGGACCCCGCGCCCAGCGTCGCTGCCTGGACCAAGGGCGGCTGCCTGGACCTCACGCCCAGTGTCCGGCTGCCTGGATCCCACGCCCAGCATCGCTGCCTGGACCCCACACCCAGCGTCGCTGCCTGGACCAAGGGCGGCTGCCTGGACCCCACGCCTAGCATCGCTGCCTGGACCCCGTGCCCAGCGTCACTGCCTGGACCAAGGGCGGCTGCCTGGACTCCTCGCCCATCGTCCAGCTGCCTGGACCAAGGGCGGCTGCCTGGACCTCACGCCCAGTGTCCGGCTGCCTGGATCCCACGCCCAGCATCGCTGCCTGGACCCCACGCCTAGCATCGCTGCCTGGACCCCGTGCCCAGCATCACTGCCTGGACCCTGCGCCCAGCGTCACTGCCTGGACCAAGGGCGGCTGCCTGGACTCCGTATCTAGCATCTGGCTGCCTGGACTCTGCACCCAGCGTCGCTGCCTGGACCAACAGTGGCTGCCTGGACTCCTCGCCCATCGTCCAGCTGCCTGGACTCCGTATCTAGCATCTGGCTGCCTGGACCCCGCGCCCAGCATCGCTGCCTGGACCAAGGGCGGCAGGCCCCAGAGCCATGCGCTGGGGCAGGGTGGTACAGGGCCACCTCCTGGAGGTCACCCTCCGCCATCACACCTTCCTCTTGGCTCTCCTCCTCTTCTCCTTCCACACAGACATCGGGGTCAGCTACTCGTTTACTGTACTGGAGGCTAACTGATCCCTGCGTGTTCTTCAAACACACTCCCTGTTGTTTTTGGAGTGAGACAAAGATCTAACATGGGGAGACTCCATTTCTCACCAACCAGCACAGCTATCACGGTCCCCACGAAAGATACTGAATCCGAAAGGAATGGTCCTCTTTTCTCTCAGGAATGAAAAAATAAAAGTCCCAGTCCACAGGTGCGATATCAGGTCACTAACTGTAGTAGCACACCTGCCACAACTGGGGCTGAACTGCGTCCCCAACACCCCACGCTGAGGCCCTGACCCCTGCACCTCAAACACAGCTGTACATGGAAACGGGGGCCTTAGAGGGAATTCCGTTAAAATGAAGCCTTCAGGGTGGCCCTCGGTGTCTCCGGAGCAAAGAGGCTCGATGCAGAGTGAAGCTGGGGGAGGACACTGTGGGCGAGGGAGACGCTGGGGGAGGACTCGGGGGAGGAGCTGAGGAGGGCAGCCTCTGCACTGAGGAGCCAGGCCTCAGAAGGAGCTTGGATCCCACCTCCAGG
Source organism: Litocranius walleri (assembly GCA_006410535.1). Taxonomy (NCBI): domain Eukaryota; kingdom Metazoa; phylum Chordata; class Mammalia; order Artiodactyla; family Bovidae; genus Litocranius; species Litocranius walleri. Next base: position 398,998 of record SJYG01000833.1, on the reverse strand, counting down.
ACGCAGGGGCTGTTTCAGACACCTGGTCTTGGCAGCCTGAGCCAACACACGGGCGCGAGAGCCCCTGGACGGCTGTGACCCTGGCTCTCCCCGGAGCACGGTGGGTCACACCAGGCTCTTGCAGGCTCTGGCCTGGATCGTCATCCCCTTAAAAACCTGGTCCAGCTACCTGAACTTCAAGGCCACCAGCAGAGGCCAGTCATTTTGCTGACCACCGCCATGGCCTGCAGCCTGCCACAGACGCTGGCCAGCCCACCCACCTCAGTGCACACTGCACCCCCGTCTCGTCTCCGTAGGCCGAGTACAGCAGCTCCACCTCGTCAGCCTTCAAGTCGCCAAACACGGAGTTGTTGTGCGTGGAGAGCGCGGTGCTGGCGCTGGAGAGGAAGGTGACTGGGGGGGGGGTGGTGCAGGGGCCGACGTGAGGGACATACACGCACGGGCCACGTGCACGCCACGTCTCCAGGGACCACGGAGGCCCCGCGCAGAGCCCACATGCTCCCCGCACCGAGTTCTCAGGAAGCTCCAGGCAGGGGGTCTGTCCGCTGCCTACAGCGTCGTGTCCTCCAAGTGGAGGAGTCGCGACTTTGTCAGAGAAACTTTAAATGGCGACACTGGACCACCGGCACGCAGAGGGCAGCTGAGCGTGGGGAGGAGCCCCCACACTGGCCGACGCGGAAGCGGGTCCTGCCCTCTGGGCTCCAGCTCCTGGCCCTCCCAGGATGGCTCTGAGCGTGATCAGACCCAGAGCTGGGCCTGAGGCAGCAGCCGCTGGGTGGGGGCATGAGGTCGGGGGTGGTGCCTCACCTCGGCTCCTCCGCTCCTCTCGGAAGCCCAGCGTGGTGAAGCCAGGCAGCAGCTTGCTGGACAGTGAGCTCAAGTCCACTGGGTGGGTCTCCTCCTCTGCAAGGGGACCAGGCCCGTGAGCAGGTGGTCCCCAGCCACACGCAGTGGTGGGCGCGTGTGGGAGCACAGCCTGGAGGACCCCTAGAACCATCTGAATTCAGGTCTACACAGCCGGCAGCACCCTGAAACCTTGGCTGCCCGCGGTTTCAGAGTGGAAAGCCAGGGATCGGCCCGCTGCACGGCAACACAACCCCAACTCATGCCCCGGACCCCACCTCAGGCCTCGGTCCAGGTGCTGCCGGAGCAGCATGGCCGCCTCTGTCTCCCAACAAGCCTGTGGGCGGTTCCCACGGGGACTGGGCCCGAGAGGTCTCCAGGTCCCCATCAGAACCTCAATCTCGCGCTTAGAGCAGAACCAGCTTGCCTGTTCTTTTATCAAGAATGCTATGATTCACTCCAGCTGACAGTTAAAGTGGTCAGCTCCTGCCCTCCACACCCACAGAGGACCCGACCACACTCGCATCCTGCCACGTGGGCAATGGGCCGTGCCCCATCTACACATCACCAAGGCATGGAGATCAGGGATGGGGCCGGTCAGCAGACAGGATGGGGTGGGGGGCGTGCACGCACCGTCAGCATCCAGCCCGGCTGTATTGACCACGCTGTAGAGCAGACTTCCATCCCCATTCTTCTTCAGGTAGCCCATCTGCAAGAGAACAGCCTGAGTACCCACGCCCCCAACCCCCCACGGCCTCCAGGCCCTGCCCAGGGCTCCCCCGAAGCAGGGCGCTCTGGAGGGGCCAGGAGAACTGTGGCCCCTGAGGACGGCCTGTCCTGAGTAAGCCCTGAACAAGTGCGGAGCTCCCCGTCCCCCGAGCCCGCACACACACACCTCGCGCCTGAGCACATGGCCCCTGGCACACCCATGCCAGAGGGGCTCCCAGGACCCTCATGAACAGGAGCTTCAAGGACACATGATGCTCCCCAGAAACAGCCTTTTCCAGGAGCTGGAAGCCTGACCAACGCGAGCCGGGGCAGAGCCCGGTCGAGGAGACCAGAGGCCCCGCCCCCACACACGGAGCCCACCTCCATCTAAGCTGAGCTCACCCGGGAGCAGCGCCCTTTGCAGGCTGGGAGCGGCCGCATGCACTTGTGCAGGGGAGCTCAGGGGAGGGACGCAGGGGGTGGCAGGGCTGCTGGCTACAGCCTCCAGCCCGTGAGGGGCAGAGGACCCTCGGGTGTGGGCAGACCTGGAGGTTTCAGTGTGAACGCACGGCCTTTGGTGAGGTGAACTGAATCAGGGCAAGCTGCACAGACGGACACACGGACAGATGTGGCCGTCCCAGCTCTCTGTGTGCCCAGGCCCAGACAGGACGGGGCGCCCTCGTCTGTGAGGAATCAGTGCTTGCTGCGGAAATGCTGACTCCAGGGCTGAGGAGCCACCACAGCGTACACCAGGTTCGACGCACAGAGCTGCCACGTGACCACACGGGGACCTCACCCCTTACAGCAGGCGCACGCAACCAGCAGTAAACAGGTGACGCAAAACGTGGTGTGTCTCGTATAACCCGACACATCCCAGCTGCGACCACTTCACGGTTTTTTATGTAAAGCCTCTGCAGACTAAGTATAAATAGAAAGTTCAACTAGGTTTCCACACACACTTTGTGAAAATAGAACATTAGACACTGTGGGTCAAACAAAACAGTAGGGTTAACTTTCCTCGTGTCCTCACTAACAATCACCAGGAAATCTAAAGCCACCTGCCCATGTGATTCCCGCCAAGCCTACCGGATGCCTCCTGTGTCAGCGAGGAGGTGTGCAGAGCAGGGCGGGCCCTGAGGACCGGCTCATGCCTGGTCAGACCCACGGAGACTGCACAGGTGCAGACCCCAAGAACACGGAGAGGACGTGCTGCCGCGGAGAGGCAGGGCGGGCTCGGCCTCAGTCTGGAGACAGAGTGCAACCCTCTGCTGGCTGGCGACCTGCACACCACACATCACCCCCGCTCCCAGGAGATGGCCAGCTGGCTGCGGCAGCACGGGGATGAGGCGCTAACCCCTCAACGACAATGGCACCAGGACACAGCGGTGCTCTGGCCAGACGCCCGCGACGACCGCTGACGCTCGGTCGTACCGACAGGCCAGCGCCTGGCAGGTGACACAGCCGCCCCATGGGGGCGCTACCTTGCCGCCGGGCACCAGCCGGCTGATCCTGTCCCGGGCCTCGTCGGCTGCGTGCTCCACCAGCGCCAGCACGTGCTCCTCCGCGGTGCTGTCCGTCAGGCTGCAGGCATTCCCCTCCGGCTCGAACACGCAGCTGCGAGGCGGGGACACGCACGAGTCACGCCTGCCCTCCCGGAGGCCCACCCACGGTGGCAGAGGAGGTGGCGGGGGGCACAGGGCACACGCTCCTAACCCTCCGCGGGCTACGGAGCGTGGACGCCAGCCGAGCAGAAGGGCCTGGGTCTCAGCCTCGGCTTCTGGCCACTCTAGGGCGACAGGGCCTCGCTGGCAAGTGTCGCCAGGTGCTGGACCAACAGGAGCAGTAACTCCGTGCAGGGTCAGGGCGCTGGCCATGAGCCCGGGCTGTGAGCAGCCCCCAGGGCCCAGAGTGCCCCGAGACGGCAGGGGAAAGAGGGGCAGCCGCCAGCACCCGAGGGAGGGGTCTCCTTAAGGCTCTAGAAGTGGAGTGGTGGAGCCCCTCCAATGAGTGTGGGCGAGCCCTCTGGGGTCCCAAGTCTCCAGGAAGCCCCCTCACAGTCAGGGGCCCAGCTGTAGGAGCCCAGAGAAGGCCCCTGCCCGCCCTGACCCGAGCTGTCACCCACAATGGCACCACCAAGCCCCCGAGCCTGGGGCGCGGAGCCCTGGCCACCAGCGCACGTCCTGCACGAGGGGCCCCTCGGGAGTGAAGGGCCAGCGAGAATTCACAGGACACAGCAGCAGCAGCACCCGGGCAGCGGGCCTGGCGAGCCACACCTGGGACCGAGTGTGAGCGTGGCCGGCGAGGGTGGCTCAGCCCGTGCCCCCCGACACCCACAGGGGCGGCTGTGACTCCCCTACAGGGCCTGTCGCTGCACCAGCACGTGGGGAGCGGGGGCCCTGCGTCCCTCACGACCGACCCCAGGGCCCAGAGCCTCGCCACTCTTGGCAGGATGGGGACCGCCACCACAGCCGCTTCACTCTCGAGTGGGGAGGGAGGAGGGCTGCTTCTGTGTGCACATAGGGTGCAGCCTCCGTCCCAGCTGCCGTGAGCCAGCAGCGAGGGCACCGGTGCCCGCAGTGCCAGGAGGGTGGGCGGCTCTACCTGATGGCTTCTCTACTCGGCCGCTTGGACTTCTTGGCTGTCTCTACGTGCACGGGCACGACCTCGGGGACAGGCTCCTCGGCAGCCGTGTCTTCGTTGCCCAGAAGAGCCGCCTGCTGAGAGAAATCCATGTCCTGCATAAATGACATGCTGCGCTTCAGAGCGAAGAGCCGCTCCTGGAACCAGAAAGCACAGAGCCGCGGGCTTGACCTCTCCCTCCGGCACAGCACCGGCGGGGCGGCCTGGCAGCTCACCCTCCGGGGGCGGGGCGCGTCCCCGAGGCTGGTGAGGCCCGCACCGGTCCTAACACGTGGCGCATGCAGCCTGGCTCACGGGACAGAGGGGGGCTTGGGGCTGGAGGTGCGGCGCTGGGCTCTGGGAGGCAGCCACACAAGGCGAACCCACGAGGCAGGCCGCAAGCCAGCGAGACCCACGCATCTGGAGCTCCACCCCGAGCCTGCTGGGGACACAGCCGCGGGCAGGAGCAGAGAGGGGGGCGTGTCTGGAGGAGGGGCGTGCTCGCAAGGGCGGCTGGCTGGGGCTCCCTAGAGCAGAGGGCCCATGCCAAAGCCGGGGGGCGCGGATGGAGCATGGCATTCGCTGTGAGCTTCCGTCCGGGCGCTCAGCCGCAGCCCCGTGCCAGCCACCGGAGGCCCCTTACTTTGCTCATCATCTTGAAGCCGGCGTGCAGGATCTTCTTGGCCAACTTATAGTACACGGTGTCCGGCCTGTTGTATGTCATCGCGTTGTCACACATCAGCTTGAAATCTGCCTGAAACGGAGACAATTCACCAGATGTGGAACGCTACATGGATGACAAGAGGCTCGCGCTTCCTGCCAGAGACGCCCAAGACGACGTTGAAACACCCTGGAAAGCAAACGTGGCTCTCCGGTTTAAAGAAGACCTTTCCTTTAATCTGCGGACATCTTCTCAGCGCGTTTTCTGTCACAGCTCATTATAAGACACTAAGCCTTCTTCCCTGTGCCGCACAGGAGCGCCTGTGTGTAGCAGCTTGTGTCTGTCCTTCCCGAAGCCCTGACTGGCTCCCCCGAGCCCTGCCCTCCCGGCAGCCCCCCTCTGTCTGTCTCTGCTGTGCAGACAAGTGCACTGGCACCATCGTTTAGATCCCCGTGTAAGTGATGCCATGTGCCTGACTCACTTCACTTAGTATAACCTCTAATTTCATCCACGTTGCTGCAAATGTTGCTGCAAGAGCAAAGTAATATTTCACTCTTTTATGGCTGAGTAACTCAACAATCATTTTATAAAACTTTGAGAAATTTTCATAACTGTTCATTAGTCTTCACTTGCACAAAAACACTTGAATGAGAAGCTTGCCAAACTGTGTCAGCCTTTCTGAATACAGCACACACACTTCGAGGGGTAAAATGCTGGCTCCTCCGCTCTTTCCTGACCTGCCCCCTTCCCTCTCCTTGGAAGGAACTCAGACATCGACAGGAACAAGAACCAACAACCAGTTCTTTTAAGCAAAGCAGAAGGACAAACTGAGAGGTGGGCACGCCCTCTCTCTCTGAAGTTTTTTCATAGAATTTGAAATTCTGCCTACAGATGGTTACTCTAGTACCATTAGAAAAACACTTTGCCCTAAAATAAGTGAGCAACTTACATTAAAGGTAAACGACCTGAACCGTCAGTACTCTGTCACCCCAGCCAAACTACTCAGGGCACCCGGACAGGGGAGGTGGCCTCAGGATGGCAACGACTGTTAAGGTGGTGCGTGCCACCGGGGAGCCCTTCCCTCGCCAGGCCAGCGCTCCCAGGGCTGGGCTGAGACCACAAAGCCCGTGCCGCAGGTCCCGACTGTGACAGGCTCAGGTCACCACGGGGGACAGGGTGGCGCACTTCACATCTCAGCTCTGTCACTGGGCGACTGACCAGACTGTGCCCAGGGCCGGGTGCATTTCAGGACACAGACGCAGGTAAACACCTGCCTGAACTTCCCAGGAAAGCTTTCCTTTTCTCCCAACCACCCTTCAGTCACAGGTCAGCCAACACTTTCAGTGAGTTCTCCAGTAAGCAAAAATAGGAAAGCCAAGCTTGGCCAAAGTGAACAGAACCTAAGAAAGAAATGCAATGCCTTTTTCTAAATGGCATCACTGCCAACAGTGACAAACATCTGTTTTGATCCCCCCTGAATCTGAGTGCCAAAAAGCAGCTTTCACCTTTCACAGCCAGTGCTGAAAACAGAGTCAGCAACAGCGTACTCAGGAGACAAAAAAACCATGGCACTAAAAGTCCAAACTCCCAGTTAATTACATTAGAAAAATCACACTGCAGTTCAGATCAAACACGCCTTCGCTGGAGCCAACATGTCAGTTTATGCCAAAGCAGTAACTCAAGAACATATGTCTACTCGCACGCAAGACACAGGGTAACTTTTAGACCAAAACATGGAGAAAGTTACAACTGACCCCTGTATTTTCAAAACACCAACCCCACAGAGAAACACCCACAAAGCTTGCAACTGCAAGCAACCAAAGCTGCATGAAGGGTCTGCTGGACGTGAATGCACACGGAGCTCCCTGGCGACAGCTCCAGGAGGGGTGACGGTCTGCCTGGAACTCCGTGACTGACTGGTACTCGTTGGCCACAATTGTGAAATGCTCTACCTTGAACTCCGTGACTGACTGGTACCCGTTGGCTGCGATCTTGTCTCTCATGGTGCCGAAGTCCATCGGGTGTTTTATTATCATCGAGTACCCGGGAGCGATTGCATCCGTGACAGGAAAAGCGAAAAACCCATGAGGATCTTTTCTGAAAACACAAATATCTTTATTTAAACTGGAAAAACCCTAAGACCTAAGTGTTTGAACAAAACACCTCACAGTAAAAAATCTGAAGCAATTAACCAAAATCTAAGGTTAATTTTAAATTAACAAAATTAACAAAATTTATGCTCCAGTACCCTTGCCTGGAAAATCTTATGGACAGAGGAGCCTGGTGGGCTGCAGTCCATGGGGTTCCTAAGAGTCGGATATGACTGAGCAATTTCACTTTCACTTTTCAATTTCATGCACTGGAGAAGGAAATGGCAACCCACTCCAGTGTTCTTGCCTGGAGAATCCCAGGGACGGGGGAGCCTGGTGGGCTGCCGTCTATGGGGTCGCACAGAGTCGAACACAACTGAAGTGACTTAGCAGCAGCATGCTCTTTCAGATTGTATTTTGGATACAACTAAAAACTCCAAAACTACCGTCCTGGGTCCTGCCATGACCCACCCTCTGGCGTTTGACCCCTGGTGCCGACTTGGAGTTCTTGGAACCCTGAGCCCTGCTGCCACAGGCATGCCCACCCCCAGTGAAAGCAAGAGCACAGAGAAGCGCCCAGACGCCCGCAGGAGCCCCTCGGCAGCCTTGTACCTCTGCAGCTGGCGCAGGAAGTGCTCCAGCAGCTGCTGGATCGGCGTGCTCTCGTTTTCAGCTGCAGGTTTAAAAACGGAGATAGTAAAATTAAACAAAAGCATTTTGCTAACACTTACCATTAAGAAAACACCAATTCCGTGGTCCTTATTAATCTATTTCCTGTTCCAGGCTCACACGAGAAGAGGAAAAGGTGAGCAAGCCCACACATGGTCCCCACCCGGTGCAGCTGGAGAAAGGGGCAGAGACCCAGCAGCAGCCCCCCAACACCCCCCCGCCCCGAGACAACCAAGATGGGCTGTCATGTGCCACCCTGTCCCCAGCCTGCACCGCTCCTGGGCCTAGGACATTCCAGACAAGGCGAGAAGATGGAATCAAGACTCTGCCCTGATGGCATTCTATTTGTATTCTTTGTCCATGCCTCTCCTCACTAGTAAAATGGAGGTGAAACGGGTGTTCTTGTGAGGACTCCGACTATTAACTACATCTCTGGGTGTACAGCAAGAAAGCACTGTTTCCAGGGAACGTGAACACAGAAATCAATCAGGTTTCCCTCCACAAGAGTACGTATGAGTATGGTCTTCCCCGCTGTATCCCCATAGCCCTGCCCTCCCGGCAGCCCCCCTCTGTCTGTCTCTGCTGTGCAGACAAGTGCACTGGCACCATCGTTTAGATCCCCGTGTAAGTGATGCCATGTGCCTGACTCACTTCACTTAGTATAACCTCTAATTTCATCCACGTTGCTGCAAATGTTGCTGCAAGAGCAAAGTAATATTTCACTCTTTTATGGCTGAGTAACTCAACAATCATTTTATAAAACTTTGAGAAATTTTCATAACTGTTCATTAGTCTTCACTTGCACAAAAACACTTGAATGAGAAGCTTGCCAAACTGTGTCAGCCTTTCTGAATACAGCACACACACTTCGAGGGGTAAAATGCTGGCTCCTCCGCTCTTTCCTGACCTGCCCCCTTCCCTCTCCTTGGAAGGAACTCAGACATCGACAGGAACAAGAACCAACAACCAGTTCTTTTAAGCAAAGCAGAAGGACAAACTGAGAGGTGGGCACGCCCTCTCTCTCTGAAGTTTTTTCATAGAATTTGAAATTCTGCCTACAGATGGTTACTCTAGTACCATTAGAAAAACACTTTGCCCTAAAATAAGTGAGCAACTTACATTAAAGGTAAACGACCTGAACCGTCAGTACTCTGTCACCCCAGCCAAACTACTCAGGGCACCCGGACAGGGGAGGTGGCCTCAGGATGGCAACGACTGTTAAGGTGGTGCGTGCCACCGGGGAGCCCTTCCCTCGCCAGGCCAGCGCTCCCAGGGCTGGGCTGAGACCACAAAGCCCGTGCCGCAGGTCCCGACTGTGACAGGCTCAGGTCACCACGGGGGACAGGGTGGCGCACTTCACATCTCAGCTCTGTCACTGGGCGACTGACCAGACTGTGCCCAGGGCCGGGTGCATTTCAGGACACAGACGCAGGTAAACACCTGCCTGAACTTCCCAGGAAAGCTTTCCTTTTCTCCCAACCACCCTTCAGTCACAGGTCAGCCAACACTTTCAGTGAGTTCTCCAGTAAGCAAAAATAGGAAAGCCAAGCTTGGCCAAAGTGAACAGAACCTAAGAAAGAAATGCAATGCCTTTTTCTAAATGGCATCACTGCCAACAGTGACAAACATCTGTTTTGATCCCCCCTGAATCTGAGTGCCAAAAAGCAGCTTTCACCTTTCACAGCCAGTGCTGAAAACAGAGTCAGCAACAGCGTACTCAGGAGACAAAAAAACCATGGCACTAAAAGTCCAAACTCCCAGTTAATTACATTAGAAAAATCACACTGCAGTTCAGATCAAACACGCCTTCGCTGGAGCCAACATGTCAGTTTATGCCAAAGCAGTAACTCAAGAACATATGTCTACTCGCACGCAAGACACAGGGTAACTTTTAGACCAAAACATGGAGAAAGTTACAACTGACCCCTGTATTTTCAAAACACCAACCCCACAGAGAAACACCCACAAAGCTTGCAACTGCAAGCAACCAAAGCTGCATGAAGGGTCTGCTGGACGTGAATGCACACGGAGCTCCCTGGCGACAGCTCCAGGAGGGGTGACGGTCTGCCTGGAACTCCGTGACTGACTGGTACTCGTTGGCCACAATTGTGAAATGCTCTACCTTGAACTCCGTGACTGACTGGTACCCGTTGGCTGCGATCTTGTCTCTCATGGTGCCGAAGTCCATCGGGTGTTTTATTATCATCGAGTACCCGGGAGCGATTGCATCCGTGACAGGAAAAGCGAAAAACCCATGAGGATCTTTTCTGAAAACACAAATATCTTTATTTAAACTGGAAAAACCCTAAGACCTAAGTGTTTGAACAAAACACCTCACAGTAAAAAATCTGAAGCAATTAACCAAAATCTAAGGTTAATTTTAAATTAACAAAATTAACAAAATTTATGCTCCAGTACCCTTGCCTGGAAAATCTTATGGACAGAGGAGCCTGGTGGGCTGCAGTCCATGGGGTTCCTAAGAGTCGGATATGACTGAGCAATTTCACTTTCACTTTTCAATTTCATGCACTGGAGAAGGAAATGGCAACCCACTCCAGTGTTCTTGCCTGGAGAATCCCAGGGACGGGGGAGCCTGGTGGGCTGCCGTCTATGGGGTCGCACAGAGTCGAACACAACTGAAGTGACTTAGCAGCAGCATGCTCTTTCAGATTGTATTTTGGATACAACTAAAAACTCCAAAACTACCGTCCTGGGTCCTGCCATGACCCACCCTCTGGCGTTTGACCCCTGGTGCCGACTTGGAGTTCTTGGAACCCTGAGCCCTGCTGCCACAGGCATGCCCACCCCCAGTGAAAGCAAGAGCACAGAGAAGCGCCCAGACGCCCGCAGGAGCCCCTCGGCAGCCTTGTACCTCTGCAGCTGGCGCAGGAAGTGCTCCAGCAGCTGCTGGATCGGCGTGCTCTCGTTTTCAGCTGCAGGTTTAAAAACGGAGATAGTAAAATTAAACAAAAGCATTTTGCTAACACTTACCATTAAGAAAACACCAATTCCGTGGTCCTTATTAATCTATTTCCTGTTCCAGGCTCACACGAGAAGAGGAAAAGGTGAGCAAGCCCACACATGGTCCCCACCCGGTGCAGCTGGAGAAAGGGGCAGAGACCCAGCAGCAGCCCCCCAACACCCCCCCGCCCCGAGACAACCAAGATGGGCTGTCATGTGCCACCCTGTCCCCAGCCTGCACCGCTCCTGGGCCTAGGACATTCCAGACAAGGCGAGAAGATGGAATCAAGACTCTGCCCTGATGGCATTCTATTTGTATTCTTTGTCCATGCCTCTCCTCACTAGTAAAATGGAGGTGAAACGGGTGTTCTTGTGAGGACTCCGACTATTAACTACATCTCTGGGTGTACAGCAAGAAAGCACTGTTTCCAGGGAACGTGAACACAGAAATCAATCAGGTTTCCCTCCACAAGAGTACGTATGAGTATGGTCTTCCCCGCTGTATCCCCAAGGCTGCACCCAGAGCCCCAGCTCTGGGGTTCTAAATGCTCTTCTCAACCGAGTCACCAGGGCAACACTGTTGAGTGAGACCAGGAGAGGCCCAAGGAAACACCATCTGACCACAGACTTTCCAGGCACACAGGGGAGGGCACTCAGCAGGCGTGTGAGAGAGCTGAGCGATTACTAGCAACCACAGGCATTCCACTGCCTGAAAGTCCCGTGGGCGGGGGAGGCTGGGGGCTGCAGGCCACGGGATCACTAACAGTCGGACACAACTGAGCAACTTCACTTTCACGCTTCACTTCCATGCACTGGAGAAGGAAATGGCAACCCACTCCGGAGTTCTTGCCTGGAGAATCCCAGGGACGGGGGAGCCTGGTGAGCTGCTGTCTATGGGGTCGCACAGAATCGGACACAGCTGAAGTGACTCAGCAGCAGCCGCAGGCACTCCACAGCCACGTTCAGCTGAGTGGCTTCTGCCCTGTGCCGACCTGTCTCCCCCACAGCAGGCCCAGTGGCCCCGTCTCTTACTGCTCCCTGGGAGTGGGGCTACCAGCAAACACCACCTCCACGACCGCAAGACAATGTCTCCCCGCTCCCCCAGCAAATCAGAGGTGGTCAGACCTCCAGGCAGAGCCAGCGTGCCTCCCCCAGAGGCGCCTGACAGTCTGAAACCTGAGGGAACTGCCCACACAGATCAGAGGGGGCCCGAGCTTTCCAGGTTTCCTCGCCTGAAACCAGCACAGCTCCTGGGGATCTAAGGGCCCGAATGACTGACACCAGCGCGCGGCTCCTCCCATCTCCGAGGACCTTCCTGGGGCTCTTGCGCTAAGAGGCCAGGAGCCGCAGCGGGCCAAGCCCTGCTCTAGCAGCTCAAAGCGAGCAGCAAGAAACTCAGGCTGGCACAGGTCCCCTGTGAGGCCTGGGAACGGAGAGTGTGGCTCCTTCTATCCTAGGCGTCTCCCCAAGCCCGAGGGCAGAAAGCCAGCCGCTGCTCACCACGACGAGCCCCCCAGCTCCAGGACGCCCCGAGTGCCGCCACTTGCCTGGCTGCGTCCGGCAGGCCCGCACTGGCCGGTCGGGGGGCGGCTCCACCTCCACCTTCTTCCCCGGGTCAAAGTCGTCCGCCTCCCCCTCCGTGTCACAGTGCTCCTTCTCCCGTTTCCGCTTCTTCTCTTCCTGCGGGGCAGGGTCAAGGCAGCGAGGGCAATGAAGTGGTTTTCCACAGACCTCCTGTCTCTAAGGGGCGCAGAGAGCGAAGAGCCTCTTCCGGGCGCTTCTCACTGCAGACCCCAGCCTTCCAGAGACCCTCCCCAGGGGCCGGCGAGAGGTGAGGAGCGGCAGGCCCTGGCTGTGCGGGGGTGCTCCGCCAGGGAGGGCAGCCCAGGAAGCCGCGGCTCCGCCCGCCTCCGCCCCAGGGGCTCCGGGCCGCCTCGCTCACCTTTCGCTTCCTCCTCTCCTCGTCGTCGAGGTGCTTCTCCTTCTCCGACTTTTTCTTTTTCTTCTTCTTCTTCTCCCTGTGTCTCTCCCGCTCGTGGTCTGACCTGTCATCATAGTAACTGGAGTCGTGGCCGGACCCCGAGAGTTCCGTCACTTCGCTTCCTCCAACTTTGAGGACCAGCTTCAGGGGCTTCTCCAGGGGCTTGTCTGCATAGTCTGCGGACACAGAGGCGGCCTTCACCGCGTGAGCTTGGGGAGGCCGCTCAGCAGCGCACACCGCTACCCGGCGGCGGCACCTCGGCCCGAGGGGAGGGGACACGGGGAGGCCACTGAGGCCCGGGGCGCTGGGAGGACAGGCCGGGAGGCGGTGAGCAGGGCACGGCCAGAGCCGCCGGAGAAAGACGGCGCGAGCGCAAAGGACGGTAGTGGGGGGTCCTTCCCCTCCCCGCCCGACGACCCTCCTCCGGACGAAAGGGCGTCCCCAGGCCACTGTCGGAGGAACCAGAGCACGCCTGGGGCCCCGGGGCCCAATCCCGGCCCGCGAGCTCCGGGTCCCGGGTCGCCCCCTTCCCGCCCTGCCGCGGCCCCCGGTGCGGGACCCCTGACGCGGGGAGCAGGACAGCGCGCAGGCGGGCAGAGACCCCAGCGAACACGGCCGAAGGAAAGGGGCGCTCCACGCTCCTCTCCAGGGCGCGGCGACAGCGGGGCGGGCGCCCGAGCGCCGCCCCCGCGCCCGCCCCCGCCCCCTCGCGCCCGCGCCC
>SJYG01000833.1:368375-383769 GCA_006410535.1 Litocranius walleri | reverse complement strand
GCGCTCCCGGGTAAGGGGGAGGCGCGCCGCGCGCGGCGGGTTTGAAGCGCGCGGGGCGCCGCCTGAGGGCCCCGGCGGCTGGGGTGGCGGGGCGCTGCGCGCGGCGGCGGCGCGGGGGCGGCCAGTTCCCGGCGGCTTCCAGCGGCGGCGCCGACATGGACGAAGCTGTGGGAGACCTGAAGCAGGCGTTGCCCTGCGTGGCCGAGGCGCCCACGGTCCACGTGGAGGTGCACCAGCGGAGCGGCAGGTGAGCCCGGCCTCCGCCGGCCCTGGCAGGGTCCGCCCGACGGGGCCCCGCCCCGGCAGCGCCGGCCTCAGGCCCCGCCGAGCCCGGCGAAGCCGGCCCCGCAGGCTCAGTTTTGGGAAACGCCCCTGCGCCCTCACCCTCGCCCACCATCCCCTCTCCCCTCGGGACGGTGGGCCCCGGAGGTGCTGGCAGCGGCGGGTCTCCACGGGGCCGGGCGCGCTGGGGAGCGGACACCGCCGCAGGGGCCGCTGGAGGGCCTGGGCCCTCGGGGAGGCAGCGAGCGCGGGGGCAGGGGCTGAGGGCGGACCCCAGCCCGGGAAACTCCCTGGGCCCCCCAGCTGCGGGCGTTTCATTCCCCGCTGACTTGCTGCTGTTTCCCAGCTGTGGGGCTGGCACCCAGGCGGCAGTTCCAGCTTGCTGACCAGCAGCCCAGGTGGCACCGACTCCGCTTCAGCCCCTGCCTCTGAGGGGCCTGAGCAGAGCCCTTGGGCAGCTCCCCTGGGTCATACAGCCTGCAGTTAGCGCCAGCAGCGAGTCGGCAGAGGATCACTCCCGGCAGGCCCTCCCGCCAGCCCCCTGCACGGGTGCCAACCCCCTCCATGGGTGCACTTCCCCGTGGCAGAGGATCACTTCCGGGCAGGCCCTCCCGCCAGCCCCCTGCATGGGTGCCAGCCCCCCTCCACGGGTGCACTCCCCCATAGTCGGCAGAGGATCACTCCCGGCAGGCCCTCCCTCCAGCCCCCTGCACGGGTGCCAGCCCCCTCCACGGGTGCACTCCCCCATAGTCGGCAGAAGATCACTCCCAGCAGGCCCTCCCTCCAGCCCCCTGCACGGGTGCCAGCCCCCTGCACGGGTGCCAGCCCCCTCCACGGGTGCCAGCCCCCTCCACGGGTGCACTTCCCCGTAGTTGGCAGAGGATCACTCCCGGCAGGCCCTCCCTCCAGCCCCTCCACGGGTCCTTTTTCCCCCACTGTGGTCTGTTTGTGTTTGTTTTTAATCACTCTTTCTTAAGATGTTAGGTTTTTTAAACTCAGATCTGATTTTATGTGCTTTGTGTTCCTAGCACTGCAAAGAAAGAGGATGTAAAGCTGAGTGTTCGAAAGCTGCTCAACAGGCATAACATTGTGTTTGGTGATTACACCTGGTCTGAGTTTGACGAGCCTTTTCTCACCAGAAACGTGCAGTCTGTGTCTATTGTTGACACGGAATTAAAGGCTAAAGATCCGCAGGTAACGTAATTCTCAAAGCTAAGAAACAGGTAGCCCGTGGCCCGAGACCCTGCATCTGCTGCTCTGATAGTGTGTTGCACGGACTTATTTGACTTCCTTTCTCGTCACAGCCCATTGATTTGCGCGCGTGCGATATTGCACTTCACATCTTCCAGCTGAATGAGGATGGCCCCAGCAGCGAAAATCTGGAGGAAGAGACAGAAAACATAATTGCAGCAAATCACTGGGTCCTGCCTGCAGGTATCTGCGACCGTAGTCAGTAGGCGGCCCACGCTGGCCGCTGGAGGGCGGGGGCCAGCGCACATCTCAGGCTCCGGATATCCTGTGTCTGCTGTGTGGAGTCTCAGGGCGTTTCACCTGTTAGGAAGCATATCACGGGAGAGAAATGTAGGAATTCCCAGTATGAGGCTACTTGTATGGGCCTCAAAGCCAGTGCTAGTTGAGGAGGATGCTGGCGCTCTTCCCTGCCCAGTCGGCCGGTCTTGCTGGCCCACTCCTTCCTCCCACCCTCTCTGTACTTCTCTCTGCCAGTGGGATCTAGCAGGCTGAATCCCATGTCTAATCCACGTTAGGCCTGACGTCTTGAAAGCTAGCCTCCACCTGCCACTCGGCCCTGCCAGAGCGTTGGCCTGTGGGGAGAGTGGTGAGTTCAGGGCAGTGCTTGGATCCACACGCAGGTCCAAGAAGGATAACACGGAAGGTTCGTTATCTGCCCAGAGCCGCACGCGACTGCCGCTTATCCAGCATCTTTACCTTAGAAACGACTTTGAAAGTTCAGCTTCTCTGTAACCAGAATTGTAGCTTGCCGCGTCTGGAGCAGCTGAGGATGTCTGGCTCAGGGTGAACGTAACCAATAGGTACAAGGCTTGCTTTCCTAACATCTGGTTTTGTCTTTCTCTCTCAGCTGAATTCCATGGGCTTTGGGACAGCCTGGTGTATGACATGGAAGTGAAATCTCATGTGAGTTGTGCCTTTTCCTGAAAGGCTCCCGTATCTCAGGTGGATTGTTCTCGTGCTCTCTAGCGCCTCTCATCTCACATGGCCTTCTAGGGGTGCTGCTTGCCAGCAACCCGTGCCCTGGGGGTCTGTCTTCGGTCCTGGGCGTCTGCTCTGGGCGTGCTCTGAGTGAGCTGTACTCTGAGGAGTTCCTCTCGGGAGAATGGAGAGGGTTCAAAAGTGAACCCACTGGCACTGGGGTCACACTCTTAGGAACCTGTGGGCTGAGAGGGCAGTGCCAAGGGGCAGAGCAGGTGGGCGATCTGAGTGAGTACCTCTGTGTCTGAGCCCCCCAAGGGGAAGAGTCCTGCACACAGATGAGGGAGGGGAGGATGCCAGAAAGTCCTCCCCACCAGCCCCGTCACCCACCCCGGCTCCCCTAGGAGCCCCGGCTGTTCTTTTAGCAATCACAGCTTGTCCAGTGCTGTGTTCCGGAGGAAGGATCTCACTTACTCGGTGTAGCCCTCAGTTAAGTGATCTTCGAGTTTCCTTTCATCCTTGTAATGGTCACACCCAGCACTGGTCCTCTTAGATTTTAAGGTATCTTCTGAGGTGGGAGCCTGAGCGTGCTTGGCGGCTCTGAAGACTCCTTCCTTCTGCTCACTTGGGGCATGTCCAGCTTAACCTTTGCTTGCCGAGGACTTTGCTTCTGTCTTTCCTTTTCTTATGCAGCTCCTCGACTATGTGACGACAACTCTGCTGTTTTCAGACAAGAATGTCGACAGCAACCTCATCACCTGGAACCGGGTGGTGCTGCTTCACGGTGAGCGTTTTGCTTTCGTTTGACAAAATAAAATTGCGTGGAGTCAGGCTTTTCTTCCTGCCTTTGCCCTGCGAAGAGTTACAGCTCCTTCTTCCTAGTGGAAGGAATGTCGTTCTCTGCAAAGCCAGTCACGTGCATGCTCTCTGCACTTTGGTTACTTGACCCTTCATAGGGCAGCCACCTGATCATCCCTTGTGACTTTTTATGCTGTTATTCAGCTTTCCCAATATCTGCCTTGTTTCCCCACTGGTTATGGGTTTCTCAGGATAGCAGTTGCCTTGTATTTCTTCATAGTATCCTTGGAGCTTCTCTTGATGGGTAATAAACCACAGAAGCCCCCACTTCACGGAACTCTGTGTAGTTCTCAGAAGAGAATACTGGGGTGGTGGTGGTGGTGTTATTGTTGCTATCCCAGGAGAGAAAAAGAATTGAGAGAAAGCCCAAATTATAGTGAGGTAAGAGCTATAATTAAAAGAGTGATTAGCTTCCTTATACAATGAAGATTGTAGGCTTGTGATCAGTTTTATGGAAACAGTGTCTTTAGGGTGTCCTGGCAAATTTTCTAATACTAGAGCCGGAGAAGGGAATCACAGGGTGTTTTACTAAGTGCAGTACAGTATTTCCAGTCAGAATCAGTTATATGTTTACTTGTGAATTATGGAAAATGCAGAAGGTCAGAACTGAATGTCAGCGTTTTCTACTGGAATGCGTTTGTGCTCTCGCATCAGTGTCCTCCACTCCTGTCAGATGCTGTGCTGAGGGGCACACACAGCCCAGGCCTTGCCTGACCGCTCTCCCTGTGTAGCTTGGGGTTCGGGCCCACGTGTGCAGAGCTGGAGTGAAAGATGTGGGGGCCACGGGCTTCAGGAACAGCAAACACCAGTGCCTTGAGCTCCTGATGGTTATTAGGAAAGGCTTGTTTGACCTTTGAAAGGTGGATTTTCATAATCAGCGGATTTCATAGAAAACATGTAGGGACAGGGAGGGTTTCAGTGAAGGTGGAAAGAAATCAGAGTGGATTATGGGCCAAGAAGCTCCTGGTGATGTTTTCTAGCATTTATGCTGTTAACAGATTTTTAGTAACTTAAGTGATTCTTGTGATGATAACATTTATAGCATGACAGTGTTCCTTATGTTATATCCTGTGAATAATGCAGCTACTGTTTCAAAAACTCTGTTACAGCACTAACTTATACTCACTTGTTTGCATTTTGTGACAGGTCCTCCAGGAACTGGAAAAACGTCGCTGTGTAAAGCTTTAGCCCAGAAATTGACCATCAGACTCTCGAGCAGGTAACTTTGGTGATTGGAGAGGGGAGCCGCGGAGGCGGGCTTGCTGTTTCAGCTGTAATGACGGGAGGAGCTGCTTCTATTTTTAAATCACCTTCCGTGAATAGTAGGTGTCTCAGTGTAACGTAACGGGTCCTTCTGTGCTCCTGTAGTCTTGAGCTCTGATTCCAGTCTTCTTAAATGTGCTGAGATCACCTGCGGCCAGCGCGGGATCTCTCGTGGTGACCGCCCTGTGCACACTTGGAGGAGCGTGTCTGCTCGCATTGGGCCGACCGCCCCACGCTTGTTTGATGTCTGTGTGGACCCCCTCTCTGCCGTCCAGGCCTAGCGCTGGTCTGTGCCGCTGTTGAGTGTGGTCCGTTCATGGAGTTTCAGCCCCACCACATCCACTTACTTGGGCATTCCGTGAGACTGGACCGTGCAGCATGTAGCAGTCTTTCTTGACTGGCCCTGTTCGCTTACGCAGTGTCCCCAGCGCTCTCCATGGCACAGCACGTGTGCTGGCAGCTCACTCTGTCGAGTGTGGGCCATTGGGATCTGGGGCCCCTGCGTTGGGAGACTCCTTGGGCACCGGCTCTGCAGCTAGCTCCCCTGCTCTGCCCCCGTCTGTGGGTCCCATCATGTGCGTGTTAGACGGTCTCATGTTGCCCTGCAGGCCACTCATGTGCTCTTTCATCTTTTCTCAAGTTTTAAAACTTTCCTGAGTTTCACTTTGGGTAGTTTTCTGCAGTATCTGATCTGCTTTTACTTCTGTCAGCGAAATTCCCATCTCTGAGAGTGGTTTTCTTGTCCGAAGATTATTCAGTTCTGTTTATGCTTATAAGCTCTGTCTGCCAATTCCATTCTCGCTGTCATTTGGGTCTGGTTATGGGCCACGTATCCCTGCTTCTCGGCGTGCCAGGTCATTGTTGAATGTGGACATAGTGATTTGAAGTGACTGGATTCTCTTGCTTGTCTTTAATGACTGCTGGGGTTTATTCTGACAGGGGTTTGGGTACTTGCGTTTGGTGTGATCCTTTCGAGTTCTGTTTATGAGCTTTTTCAAGAGTGGTCTCAGTGTGGTCTAGACTTCCCCCTCAGGAGGACCCTTCTGGGGTCTTAGTTGAGCCTCTGAATCATCAGCGAGCACTCTTCGCCCCTCGGCCCTGGGTCTCGAGCACTCTAGCGCCGGGCTCCCTCGTCACACGCTGCTGCCCCGTGACGGTCGCCAGGCTTCACTCCTGCGTCTCCCTCCTCCCTGGAGCCCTGCTCTGTGGCCTCCGTCTCCTCAGTTCAGTGCCCTGGCCTCTCCTCCTGGGTCCCCTCCAGGGTCACTGCAGGCAGGAGATCGGGCCGTCACGCTTGCCCCTTGCCTGCCCCCAGGTCCCAGGCCCCGCCTGTGCTGTCTGGCGCCCTTCTCAGACATTGTTTCACTGGTCTGTCTAGTTTTCTAGTTGGTTAGGCAGAAGGTAAATCACCCTTTTAGCCTAGTATGACTTTGGAAGAGGAAATCCTGTGAGATTTACTTTAAAATCTGTTTTCATAACTGTCTTGAAAGCAGGGAAGCTGCTCTGTTTCAGCCCTTTGTTTTATGCTCAGCATCTTGGCCTTTATCCTGAGATAGTGAAACGCATCTGTGTTTGGTAATCTCTGAGGGCAGTGTCCTGAAACACTGGAAGGTGAAGATGTTAACTGCAAGAAATGTAACATTTTCCAGTACAAAGATCTGGAAATTGGTATTTATTTTGTGGCAAGAAGAAGCCTCATCAAGCCTTTTTTCCTTAATAATCAAAATGCTTTATGGTTAATTTTGTGATATTCCACCCAATCTATATTCACTAGGTTGACTATCTCCCCCTTTTCTTTTGTAAACAAATTACTAAATGATGTTTCTCAACTGGAAAGTCAGTGATACTTTTTAAAGTAATTATTTTTCTTCTGTGGACTCTCAACATGAAAGAAACTGTAAAAAGGATCTGGGAGCTGGCCGTTTCCTGTTTGATTCTAATCAGAACTAAGGGCATCCAGAGCCCTCGCTGAGTCCATGGTGGACGGGGTGTCAGTGCTGGATTTCAGACAGTGTGTGTCCAGGTTCCCTTGGAGCTTTCCAGGGCTCCAGGTTTGAGGGACGTGATTTTGTGCTGGAAAGCAAATTCTCATATTCCTTTGGGTTTTGAGGAAGGAGAAAAAAATGTTCAACTGTGGGCAAAAGACTCTTGATGCTTATGTTTTTGTTTGTTTGCCATGTTAATACAGGTAATGGTATAAATTATAAGTAGACTAAAAACAGTATTAAGAATTAATTGTATTTAACTAGTTATGTTAACTATTGGAGAAGGAAATGCTAACCCAGTCCAGTATTCTTACCTGGGAAATTCCATGAACAGAGGAGCCTGGTGGGCTACAGTCCATGGGGTCGCAGAGTCAGACACGATTGAGTGGCTAAACAACCAAAAAGGTGTTAAGTATTCTTCAGTTCAGTTGCTCAGTCATGTCTGACTCTTTGCAACCCCGTGGACTGTGGCACACCAGGCTTCCCTCTATCACCAACTCTCAAGAGCTTGCTCAAACTCTTGTCCATTGAGTCGGTGATGCCATCCAACCATCTCATCCTCTGTCGTCCCCTTCTCCTTCTGCCTTTAGTCTTTCCCAGCATCAGGGTCTTTTCTAGTGACTCAGTTCTTCACATCAGGTGGCCAAAGTATTGGAGCTTCAGCTTCAGCATCAGTCCTTCCAATGAATATTCAGGACTGATTTCCTTTAGGATGGACTGGTTTGATCTCCTTGTAGTCCAAGGGACTCTTAAGAGTCTTCTCTAAGACCACAGTTCAAAAGCATCAATTCTTTGGTGCTCAACTTTCTCACATCCACATGACTACTGGAAAACCATAGTTTGACTAGATGGACCTTTGTTGGCAAAATAATGTCTCTGCTTTTTAATATGCTGCCTAGGTTGGTCATAGCTTTTCTTCTGAGGAGCAAGTGTCTTTTAATTTCATGGCTGCAGTCACTGTCCTCAGTGATTCTGGAGCCCAAGGAAATAAGTCTATTACTGTTTCCATCATGTCCCCTTCTATTTGCCATGAAGTGATGGGACCAGATGCCATGATCTTCGTTTTCAGAATGTTGAGTTTTAAGCCAGCTTTTTCACTCTCCTTTTTCACTTTCATCAAGAGGCTGTTTGGTTCCTCTTCACTTTCTGCCATAAGAGTGGTGTCATCTGCATATCTGAGGTTATTGATATTTCTCCCTGCAATCTTGATTCCAGCTTGTGCTTCATCCAGTCTGGCATTTCACATGATATATTAGGCATAGAAGTTAAATAGGCAGGGTGACGATATACAGCCTTGACGCACTCCTTGCCCAATCTGGAACCAGTGCACTGTTCCATGTCCAGTTCTAACCTGCTTCTTGAGCTGTATACAGGTTTCTCGGGAGGCAGGTCAGCTGGTCTGGTGTTCCCGTCTCTTGTCCTCACAGGCAAGTCTGGCTCAGTCTCGTGTGGGGTCACTGCTCCTTTCTCCTGGGTCCTGTTGCACAAGCTTTTGTCTGTGCCCCCAAAGTCTGTCTCCTCAGTGCTGGGGAAGTTCTGTAACCAGATCCCACTGGCCTCCAAAGTCAAGTTCCCTGGGGGTTCTCAGTCCCCTTGCCAGATCCCCAGGTTAGCACATCTGCTGGGGGCCTAGAGCGTTTGTAACAGTGCGAGGACTTCTTTGGTATAATCGTTCTGCAGTGTGTGGGTCATCTGCTCAGTGGCTCAGTGATGGAGATGATGGCAATCTCCTCCACGAGGGCTCAGGAGGTGCTCAGACACTCACAGCAGGTCTGGCTCAGTCTCGGGGAATCCCGGGATCCTGTGCACAAGGTTTTGTTTGCGTCCCCTGAGCATCTCTGGCAGGTATGGGGTTTCATTCCAAATGTGATTTTTGTCCCTCCTGCCATCTTGTTGGGGCTTTTCCTTTGCCCTTAGATGTGGGGTATCTTTTTTTGGTGGGATCCAGCAGTCTCCTGTTGATGGTTGTTCAGCAGCGAGTTGCAGTTTTGGAGTTCTCAGAGAAGATGAGCGTGCGTCCTCCTGCTCCGCCATCTTAGCGCCACTTTCTCTTGCGTTAGTTGACATGAAGATGCCATCAGTTGGAGACACTTGGTTTGCTCCAGCTAGAACTATCGCTGCTGGCACGTCGTGTCAGATTGTTCGTGACTGTTGGTGTGCAGTTTGCAGGCACCTCCTCCTGGGTCAGTAGGAGCAGAGCCGTCATCCTCAGCCTGCTGGGCGCTGGAGCAGTGTTGCATTATGGAGACAGGTGGCTGCCACCAACGATGCTGTGGGACTGACTGGTAACGATTGCTCCCTCTTTTTTTTTAAACCATCTTAGGTACCGATATGGCCAGTTAATTGAAATAAACAGCCACAGCCTCTTTTCTAAGTGGTTTTCAGAGGTAAGTATTTATACTAATCCAGTTCTCTGGATTGTCCACCATGTAGCTGAAAACTTGTCCGGTAGATTAGGCAAACTCTTTCCTCCAAAAGCCTTAGGAGAGAAATAGGTGAAATAGGAACGTGAGCAGGGACTCTGACTGTGGTCAGAGGAAAGTTCCAGAGCTCAATGACAACCTGGAAACCACCTGAGGCCTGAGAGGACCCTCTGCTTGTCACCTCCAGACCCGGGCTGGGGCACGGGGCGTTTAGTGTTACCTGAGGAGGGAGGGCCACCTTCCGACGGGACCACACCCTCAGTGTGAGCCTTGTTCGCCAGCTGTGAACTGAGGCACTCAGGCCGGGTGATGTCACAGCTGCCCCTCGGCTCTGGAAGGCTCTGCTGCAGGCCCCGTGTCAGACGGTGCCCCTGGCGGGCGGTGGGCGGGGACAGGAGCGCCCGTCGAGGTGCGCCTGGCCGATTTGCACCCGAGACCCAGCCCACCCAGGACCGCCGGGGCAGGAAAGCGGGGAAAGGGGCCAGATGCGAGCACGGCCCCACCCATGATGCCAGGAGGGCAGGCCTCCAGGTTCCCTGCAGACCTGGCTTCTCTGATTCAGGGAGTTTTCCAAGGGGCTGTCAGGAGACGGCGGGCTTGTGGGGCCCCCTGGGGTCAGCGCAGCCAGGTGGAGACTGGACACACGCATGCGCCAGGCAGCGTGAAGTGCGCGAGCTGACAGTGAGGCGTGTCTCGCTTCCAGAGTGGCAAGCTGGTGACTAGGATGTTCCAGAAGATTCAGGACTTGATCGATGACAAGGACGCTCTGGTGTTTGTGCTGATCGATGAGGTGGGTGTGTTCAGACGCCACACTGTGAGTGGAGGAAGCGCAGGACTGGGTGGCCGTTGGCGTTGCCGGTGCCGCCAGCCCGTGCTTGTCCAGCCCCCGCGGGCTGTGTCCTGCAGGCCGAGCCCCGCAGCCTCTCAGGCCCTCCGTGCAGTGTTCATGTGCCCCGCGTCCACCCAGCTGACCACCCCGTCCCTCTGTGCCCACAGGTGGAAAGCCTGACCGCCGCCCGAAACGCATGCAGGGCAGGCACCGAGCCTTCGGATGCCATCCGTGTGGTCAATGCCGTCTTGACCCAAATCGATCAGATTAAAAGGTACCCCCGCACACGCACACCCTCGGCCTCACCCCCAGCTTTTCCAGCTCAGAGTGCGTCTGGCATTGGGTGTGGACTCTGTCTTCTCTCTGTTTGAAGCAGCGTGTGCTATATAAGCTTTTTACAAATTACGTACTTTTTACATTATCAAAGTGTTAAAAATGCACAGCAAAGCTTTGGTGTGGGGAGAAGGTACCCTCTGCTTGGAAAAGGGGGTCTCCCTGACCCCTGACCTGTTGCTCTGGGAGGAGTGGAGACTCGTCTCTGCAGTCTCTCTCACCTTCCTCGCCTCATGCGATTCAGGCCCCCTCTGGGGACCATTTGTGAAAAGCCCGATCCTGGCACATGGCTCCCAGCTGTGTGTGGCGTCCCTGTGCACACTCCATGCTCACCAGCCTCTGCCCAGACTCCTGGGCCCTGTGTGCCTCCCTCACCTGGCTCAGCCCTACTCACTCTGCAGAGGACTAGCCAGTCTTCTGTGGTCAGAGGACAGGGGTTGGTCGGGGGGCAACCGTCCAGGTGCTCCCCGGCCACAAGGCTGCCAGTGGTCTGTGTGCTGCCTGTGGGCCCGGGGCAGCCCTGCCTCGTCCCCAGGACTCGAGCCCAGCAGGCCAGGCGGTGTGCTCCCCAGGGTGCCCCTCCCACTCCGTGCCAGCCCGGGGGTGAGCAGACTGGATGACAGGGCCTCTGGGGAGTTCGGGAGCCGGAGGGGAGGGCCACTAGTCTCCAGGGTGAATTGCATGGCTCGGTGCCACAGCTGTTGGGGCGATGAGTGATGCGCAGGTGTGGCCGTGCCCAGGCAGGGCAGTGTCGGCGCTGGGGCACTGGGACGCTGTGCAGAGTGAGGGCTTCACTGTGGTAAAGGGGGCAAGGAGCGGTCCAGCTGTTGGCCGTGAGAGCTGTCCGTAGGTGGGAAGCTCGCAGAGCGAGAGTCGGGGCGGTCTGCACTGTTGCAGCCGGAGCCTGGCAGAAGCGGGGCCTCAGAAGGCCTCGTGGGCGGGGTGCGGGCACAGGGTGGGAAGCCGGCTGAACGCCTGGGCCCTGGCGCCGGTCTGTCCTCTCACTGTGTGTGTCAGGGCTGGGGGGCGAGTCCCTGTGGCCTGGGATGACTGGGCCCGCACTCTGCCCACAGGCACTCCAACGTGGTGATCCTGACCACATCCAACATCACAGAAAGGATTGACGTGGCCTTCGTGGACAGGGCTGACATCAGGCAGTACATCGGGCCGCCCTCTGCAGCGGCCATCTTCAAGATTTACCTGTCCTGCCTGGAAGAGCTGATGAGGGTGCCTTGAGTTTTTTCTTGCTTTCCTGAGAACACATTAACTTTCTTGTGGGTTCTTGACTTGTTGGCATAACTTACAATGGCCGGTTCCTCTGTAGAAAGAGGTGTCACTCAGCCTGCACCCGTCTTACATTGAACACTGCAGTTGTTGGGTCTGCAGGTTGAGCGCAGGGGGAAATCACTGACCCGATGCTTTTGCTGCCCCGTCCTCCGTCCCACAGTGCCAGATCATATACCCTCGCCAGCAGCTGCTGACCCTCCGCGAGCTAGAGATGATCGGCTTCATTGAAAACAACGTTTCCAAGTTGAGCCTCCTCCTCAGCGAAATTTCAAGGTATGTGCTTACCTCACTGTTTCTTTAAAAAAAATTTTTTTGGAATATAGTTGATTTGCAATAAATATTGTAGAGCAAAGTGACTCAATCATACACACACACCTACTCCTTTAGATTCTTCTTACAGGTCATCACAGAGCACCGAGTAGGGTTCCCTATGCCCCGGAGTAGATTTCCACCAGCCACCTGTTGTCTATGTAGCAGCTTGTATGTCATCCAGAGTTGAAGGGCTGACTCTTTGCAAAAGACCCTGATGCTGGGAGAGACTGAAAGCAGAAAGAAGCGGGCAGCAGAGGATGACATAGTTGGATGGCACCACTGACTCAGTGAACATGAGTTTGCGCAGCCTCCAGGGGGTGGTGGAGGACGGAGGAGCCTGGCGCGCTGCAGCCCGTGGGGTCGCAGAGTCAGACACGCCTGAGCGACTCAACAGCAACGTGTCAGTCCTGGTCTCTCAGTTTACGCCTCTTCCCCATACCCCTCTGGCAACCAGAAGCTTGCTTCCTGAGCCTGAGCGGCCTCTGCTTAGTGGGCAGGCTTGTCTGTGTGGCTCTTAGACCCCGTGTGTCAGTGGCGTCGCGTGGTGCTCGCTTTCTCCGTCCGTCTTGGCTCTCTAGTCTGCTCATCTCCCGGCCCACCCCCGTTGCTGCAGATGGCATTCTCACTCTCCACTGTGGAGCGGCCCTGCGCTCTCCCCGTGAGCCGCGCCGCCCGCCCCCATCCACGTGCCGGTGGGCGTCTCTGTCTCGGCTGTTGTGCGTAGTGCTGCTGTGCACACAGCGCTGCGTGGATTTCCTGAATTTTGGTCTTCTCAAGATGCTTGCCCAGGAGTGGGGTTGCCGGATCACATGGTATCTCTGTCTTTAGGTTGTTAAGGAACCTCCGTGCTGTTCTCTGTAGGGGCCGTATCAGTTTGCATTCCCACCAGTAGCGTAGGAGGGTCCCCTCTCTCCACACCTTTTCCAGGGTCTATTGCGTGTAGACGTTTTGATGACTACTGTTCTGACCAGTGTGAGGTGAATCCTTACTGTAGTTTTGGTCTGCATTTCTCTAATGATCAGTGATGCTGAGCCTCTTTCCACGTGTCTGTTTGCCATCTGTATGTCTTTGGAAAAATGTCTGTTTAGATCTTCCACTCATTTGGGGATTGTGCTGTTTGTCTTTTGGGATATTGAGCTGCTTTTATGTTCTGGATGTTTAATCCCTTGTCACTTGCTTGGGTGACCCCACTTCTCCAGCCTAGAGAAGCCCGTTTGTTCCCTTTCGTCACGGGAGTGGTCGTTGCCTGTAGCACCCGAGGTGGTGATGTGGGTTGGGTGGCAGGGGCTGAATCCCGGGGCATCTCCCCCACAGCAGATGCCCTCCGGCCTCCCCGACCGTGGGTTCCTGGATGGGAGGGTGAGGCCAGCTGCCTTCCCCGTGTGCCCACGGACAGCCAGCAGAGCACTGTGCTAGTACAGGACGGGCTTTCAGATTAAGGCTCTCTGTAGTATTGGTGGACTCTTAAACAATGTTTTTACAAACGGCCAAGAAAGGAAAGTGGAGGCTTTTTCTTTGATGAGCAGAGTAAACAGTTAAACAGTCAGGGCCCTGGCCTCGGCGCTGTGGGAAGGACAGTGTGTGATCCCGCCGCCTGGCTGCTGAGGGCCATGGCCCACGGGAGGATCGTCGGCACACCTGCCCAAGCCCATGCTGGCAGCACCGGCACGTGCTCAGGGGGCTGCGGGATTGAGCCGGGAAGCGGAGCAGAGCCTCTGAGGACAGCTGGACTCTGGGTAAACTGGGGAGGTCAGGGAGGCCGCGGCCACTGTGTGAGGGCCTCAGGTGGGCTGTGGGGCAGACGCCAGGCGCCAGACACTAAGTCCAGAGAGACTTAGTTGCAGTGCCCGAGGCAGGGCAGAGGGCGGCAGAGCAGGCTTGCGCAAGAGCTCAGAGGTGCGCCCCGGCCGAGGCCATGGTGGTGTCAGGACCCTGCCCCTCCTGGAGCGGTAGCTGAGGCCTGCGGGAGACTGCCCACCCGCCGAGGGGCTCTAGGGAGAGATCGGGGACTCATCCTGGAGCGCACCGCGGTCCATGCGGAGCTGACGCCAGTGTGGTCGTGTTCACAGGAAGAGCGAGGGCCTGAGCGGCCGCGTCCTGAGGAAGCTCCCTTTTTTGGCCCATGCGCTGTACATCCAGGTGAGTGCCTGGGCCCCGGGCCCGCCGCCCATGCTGTCCGCAGGGCTGGCCTCGAGGAGAGCCCCGCCTGCCACCCTGGGGTTTCCACCGCCTCCCGTGTTTCTGAAGAGACAGGCCCGGGGGCAGTGGAGGGCTGGCGTGTCTCTGCTCACCTCACTGGCGTGTGGAAAGCTCACGCCCAGGGCCTCCCTGCCACCTCAGAGTGCTTGTGCCCTGGAGGCGGGTGCTGCCAGGCCACCCCCACCCTGAGGGCAAGGACCGCCACGATGCCGTGTATTTTCCAGGCTCCCACCGTCACCATAGAGGGCTTCCTCCAAGCCCTGTCTCTGGCCGTGGAGAAGCAGTTTGAGGAGAGAAAGCAGCTCTCTTCGTGCGTATGACCTGGCGCCTCCGTCCTCACTGAGTAAACCACGGGAAGGCGCCATCGCTTCCTCAAAGCAGCGGCTGCCCCAGGACATCTGAGGCCATGGCTGAGACCTGCAGGCTGGTGTGGGTCAAGAAGCGTGTTGCGTGTACGTACTTAAAGTGCATGCTCGAAGACAAAACAGCCTGTTTTCTGTTTTGAAAGATGATCACCTGAGCTCAGTGAGAACTGTCTAGATGTCCTGATGCTATCCTGCTTCTGGTTGATTGGACCCAAAATGCTGATGTTTTGTTTAACAAGGTGATTAATGTAAGTTTTATAG
This sequence comes from Litocranius walleri, assembly GCA_006410535.1. NCBI lineage: Eukaryota > Metazoa > Chordata > Mammalia > Artiodactyla > Bovidae > Litocranius > Litocranius walleri. The sequence continues at coordinate 369,203 of SJYG01000833.1, read as the reverse complement.
AAACAAAAGAGAAACTGCATTGCCTTAAAGAATAATGTAATCATAGCATTAAAAAAAAGCACATGTTGCTCAAGACGAGGCAGCATGTGCTTCCTGCTGCAAGCTCGTCCTGGTTAGTGCACATGTTCTGGAGACGATGCGATAAATAAGAGCCTGTCCCTGTGTTAAGAAATCAAGAGAAAAGTTTTAAGGTCGGTTCTCTTCTTGGTAGCAGATTACAGCAGCTCTGCTTGTCGGGGAGGGGCAGCTGACGGGGCTGCCTCCCTGGTGAGCATCGTGGCCAGCCTCACGGCGATGTTTCCCGGTGAGTCGTTTGTTGAGGGACGTTAGTCATGACTTAAACGAAGATTCCCAATAACACATGTAAAATGAATTGGCCAATAATTGGTGTATTCCACAGAACTTGTTTTGCTTTTATCTCATGCTAAAATAAATTTCATATCACTGTTTTATAAAACATTTTTAAAAGAATATGTTACCTTTTGTCTTAAAATTTTTTAAGTATTAAAAATCTTTTTCCAAAATTTTCTCATTTTGATTCTCTTAACACTCCAAACGCTTTGAGTTTTAAGTCACTCACACGATGACATAACTTCAGCCTGCCTTACCCCATGGGGGTGGAGGCGTGCTATCTGCACGTGGCCGTGCAGCCTGGGAAGGCCCGGGGTCAGAGCCGGGCTGGGGTGGGGGACCCAGGGTTCCACCCCTGGATCATCAGCCGGCCTTGCCTCTGGTCAGGTCCAGGGCAAGAGCCCGGCTCTGTGGTTTCCTCAAGACCCTGAAATAGGGTGAGAAGGGAGGTCTCTGGGCACGGGGGGGGGGGGGGGG
>SJYG01000833.1:334570-363532 GCA_006410535.1 Litocranius walleri | reverse complement strand
AGACAGCCCCAGGACCCCCGCCCCGCCCCCCGGGTGCTCACGCGAGGCCGGGGCGCCTCCCGCCCCGGGGCCCCTGTTACCTTCGTGACGAGGGGTCTTCGGTGGCCCGAGTTGTTTAGGGTGGGAGGGTTTTTATAATATCGGTTAGCGTTTATGACTAGAAGCCTTCTTTCTCTATGGACTCTTTTCCACTCATGACTGAATTTTTTTCTCTCCTGACTGACCATTTATGGCCGAACGATCTTTCTCCACAACTTATGACAAGCTACCTTGCTTTTTTATCACCTGGCGACTTTTAGGCCTGGAAAGCTTCCTTCTCTCAACTGACGTATCATTTATGAGTGAAACACTTTTTCTTTGTCACCTGAATCATTACTGGAAACCTGCTTTCCCGCTTTATTTGTGACCAGAAGACTTCTTTATCACCTCAGTTCTCTTTTTTGACTAGAAACCCTTCTCTCTGTATCGCCTGAATGATTACTTATGATTGGAAACCTTTCTCCAGAAGTTCTCACTTGTGACTCAAAACCCTCTTTTCTAGCCTATGAATTATGGCCTAAACCTGGAAGCATTCTCTCCCTATCACCTGAGTTACAATTTTTGATTGAAAAGCTTTCATTTTCTCTCACTGGATAGATTTCTGTATCACCTGAGTTATTATTTACAACTGGAAACACTCTATCTCCTGATTTACCTTTTAAGGCTTGAATCATTCTTTATCACCTGCATAATCAAGGAAAAGTAGGAAATTTTCTCGGTCGTCAACCACTGCTGACGGCCACCATTTATGGCTGGGAATCCTCTTTCTCTATTTCCTGAATCATCACTGATGACAGGATTTTTCCTCTCTCACCTGAGTTATCATTTATGGCTGGGAGACTTCCTTTTCTGTCACCTGACTTACCCTTGGTGACCGGGAGTCCTCTATGTCACCATCTTTCTCTTCTGTTTTACCCTTCATGACTGTGGTTTTCCCTTTTCTATCACTTCACTTTTCATTTGTGACAGGAAGCCTCTTTCTCTGTCTCCTGAGTCATCATGTAATACTGGGAAACTTCTTTATGACCTTATCAGTTCAATTCAGTCGCTCACTCGTGTCCGACACTTTGCGACCCCAAGGACTGCAGCACGCCAGGCTTGCCTGTCCATCACCATCTCCTGGACCTTGCTCAAACTCATGTCCATTGAATCGGTGATGCCATCCAACCATCTCATCCTCTGTCGTTCCCTTAAAATTCCATTTAGGAGTCAGATTCTTTTTCTCTGTCTTGATTATCATGCATGATGGAAGCACTTTTTTCTGTGACCACGGTTATTATTTGTGACTGGAAAAGGCTGAGCGCCGAAGAATTGATGCTTTTGAACTGTGGTGTTGGTGAAGACTCTTGAGAGTCCTCGGACTGCAAGGAGATCCAACCAGTCCATTCTGAAGGAGATCAGCCCTGGGATTCTTTGGAAGGACTGATGCTGAAGCTGAAACTCCAGTACTCTGGCCACCTCATGCGAAGAGTTGACTCATTGGAAAAGACCCTGATGCTGGGAGGGATTGGGGGCAGGAGGAGAAGGGGACGACAGAGGATGAGATGGCTGGATGGCATCACGGAGTCGATGGGTGAGTCTGAGTGAACTCCGGGAGTTGGTGATGGACAAGGAGGCCTGGCGTGCTGCGATTTATGGGGTCGCAAAGAGTAGGACACGACTGAGCGACTGAACTGAACTCCTTATTTGTAAGTATCTCTTTTAGGTAAAATTTATGACTGGAAACTTTGTTTCTTATCTGATGAGTTATCATTAGTGACTGGAGACACTTTGAGTTATCATTATGGCTAGAAACCTTATTTTCTTATGAACTAATTTATGATTTATGACAGGAAATCTTTGTTCTCCATTACTTGACTTATTACTTATGACTAGAAGCCTTCCTTATCTATTACTGATATACCACTTACATCTAAAAATCTTCTAAGTTTTAGCTTATGACTGGCACCTTCTTTTTAATCACCTGAGTTATCACCTATGACCGGAAGTCCTTCTTTCTCTAATCACTGATGATTCAGTTCAGTTCAGTTCAGTCGCTCAGTCATTAAATAAGCAGGGTGACAATATACAGCCTTGACGTACTCCTTTTCCTATTTGGAACCAGTCTGTTGTTCCATGTCCAGTTCTAACTGTTGCTTCCTGACCTGCATACAGATTTCTCAAGAGGCAGGTCAGGTGGTCTGGTATTCCCATCTCTTTCACAGTTTTCCACAGTTTATTGTGATCCACACAGTCAAAGGCTTTGGCATAGTCAATAAAACAGAAATAGATGTTTTTCTGGAACTCTCTTGCTTTTTCCATGATCCAGCGGATATTGGCAATTTGATCTCTGGTTCCTCTACCTTTTCTAAAACCAGCTTGAACATCTGGAAGTTCACAATTCACATATTGCTGAAGCCTTGCTTGGAGAATTTTGAGCGTTACTTTACCAGCATGTGAGATGAGTGGAATTGTGCGGCAGTCTGAGCATTCTTTGGCATTGCCTTTCTTTGGAATTGGGATGAAAACTGACCTTTTCCAGTCCTGTGGCCACTGCTGAGTTTTCCAAATTTGCTGGCATATTGAGTGCAGCACTTTCACAGCATCATCTTTCAGGATTTGAAACAGCTCCACTGGAATTCCATCTCCTCCACTAGCTTTGTTCATAGTGATGCTTTCTAAGGCCCACTTGACTTCACATTCCAGGATGTCTGGCTCTAGGTGAGTGATCACACCATCGGGATTATCTTGGTCGTGAAGATCTTTTCTGTACAGGTCTTCTGTGTATTCTTGCCACTTCTTCTTAATATCTTCTGCTTCTGTTAGGTCCAGACCATTTCTGTCCTTTATCGAGCCCATCTTTGCATGAAATGTTCCCTTGGTATCTCTAATTTTCTTGAAGAGATCTCTAGTCTTTCCCATTCTGTTGTTTTCCTCTATTTCTTTGCATTGATCGCTGAAGAAGGCTTTCTTATCTCTTCTTGCTATTCTTTGGAACTCTGCATTCAGATGCTTATATCTTTCCTTTTCTCCTTTGCTTTTCGCCTCTCTTCTTTTCACAGCTATTTGTAAGGCCTCCCCAGACAGCCATTTTGCTTTTTTGCATTTCTTTTCCATGGGGATGGTCTTGATCCCTGTCTCCTGTACAATGTCACGAACCTCATTCCATAGTTCATCAGGCACTCTATCTATCAGATCTAGGCCCTTAAATCTATTTCTCACTTCCACTGTATAATCATAAGGGATTTGATTTAGGTCATACCTGAATGGTCTAGCGGTTTTCCCTACTTTCTTCAATTTAAGTCTGAATTTGGTAATAAGGAGTTCATGATCTGAGCCACAGTCAGCTCCTGGTCTTGTTTTTGTTGACTGTATAGAGCTTCTCCATCTTTGGCTGCAAAGAATATAATCAATCTGATTTCGGTGTGGACCATCTGGTGATGTCCATGTGTAGAGTCTTCTCTTGTGTTGTTGGAAGAGGGTGTTTGCTATGCCCAGTGCATTTTCTTGGCAAAACTCTATTAGTCATTGCCCTGCTTCATTCCACATTCCAAGGCCAAATTTGCCTCTTACTCCAGGTGTTTCTTGACTTCCTACTTTTGCATTCCAGTCCCTATAATGAAAAGGACATCTTTTTTTGGGTGTTAGTTCTAAAAGGTCTTGTAGGTCTTCATAGAACCGTTCAACTTCAGCTTCTTCAGCGTAACTGGTTGGGGCATAGACTTGGATAACTGTGATATTGAATGGTTTGCCTTGGAAACGAACAGAGATTATTCTGTCATTTTTGAGATTGCATCCAAGTACTGCATTTCGGCCTCTTCTGTTGACCATGATGGCTACTCTGTTTCTTCTAAGGGATTCCCTGCCTGCAGTAGTAGATATAATGGTCATCTGAGTTAAATTCACCCATTCCAGTCCATTTCAGTTTGCTGATTCCTAGAATGTCGACGTTCACTCTTGCCATCTCTTGTTTGACCACTTCCAATTTGCCTTGATTCATGGACCTGACATTCCAGGTTCCTATGCAATATTGCTCTCTACAGCATCAGACCTTGCTTCTATCACGAGTCACATCCACAGCTGGGAATTGTTTTTGCTTTGGCTCCATCCCTTCATTCTTTCTGGAGTTATTTCTCCACTGATCTCCAGTAGCATATTGGGCACCTACTGACCTGGGGAGTTCCTCTGTCAGTATCCTATCATTTTGCCTTTTCATACTGTTCATGGGGTTCTCAAGGCAAGAATCCTGAAGTGGCTTACCATCCCCTTCTCCAGTGGAGCACATTCTGTCAGATTTCTCCACCATGACCTGCCCATCTTGGGTGGCCCCACGGGCATGGCTTAGTTTCATTTGTGATTAGGAAACTTTTTTTGTCATGACCTGGATTATCATTTCCGACTGAATACCTTTCTTTGCCCAAGGTCTACATCATAATTTATAACAGGAAACCTTTTCCATCACGAGATTTTTCATTCGCAATTGAATAGCCTTTCCATCTATCCCCTGCCTTCACATTTATGACAGAAACCTACTTTCTCTAGCACTTGGGTTTCACCATGAGTGGACTCTTATCCACCACCTGAGCTGTTATTACTGAAAAACTTTTGGTCTCGTTCACATTATCATTTATACTTGGAGATCTTCGGTCTCTATCACCTGAGTTAACACTTCTGACAGGAAATCTTTATCACCTGCGTTATTGTCCATGACGGGCGAGCTTCCCCTCTGTCGGCTGTGCTGCCCTTTTGGCTGGACGTCGTTTCTCTCTGCTGCCTGAGCGTGTCTTGGCCGGAAACCACTGTCACCTTACTTGTGATCTAGAACCCTTTTCCTAACACCTGATTTACCATTTATGACTGGAAGCCTTTCTGAATTATTTATGACTGGAACTTTAGCCTCAAACATATGAATGATCATTTTTGAAGTAATATTTTCTTTCTCTATCACCTTGGTTATAATTTATGACTTCAAACCTTACTTCTCTATTTACTGAGTGCTTATTTTTGTAGGCACTGGGCAAAGAAGGGTATTCAATTGCAAGAGAATTTCAGAAAAACGTCTACTTCTGCTTCATTGACTACACTAAAGCCTTTGACTGTGGATCACAACAAACTCCAATTATTAACGAGATGGGAACACCAGACCATCATACCAGCCCCTGAGAAACCTGTATGCAGGTCAAGAAGCAACAGTTAGAACTGGACATGGAACAACAGACTGGTTCCAAATAGGAAAAGGAGTACGCCAAGGCTGTATATTGTCACCCTGCGTGTTTAACTTCTATGCAGAGTACATCATGAGAAACGCTGGACTGGAAGAAACACAAGCTGGAATCAAGATGGCCGGGAGAAATATCAATAACCTCAGGTATGCAAATGACACCACCCTTATGGCAGAAAGTGAAGAGGAACTAGAGAGCCTCTTGATGAAAGTGAAAGAGGAGAGTGGAAAAGCTGGCTTAAAACTCAATATTCAGAAAATGAAGATCATGACATCCAGTCCAGTCACTCCATGGCAAATAGATGGGGAAACAGTGGCTGGCTTTATTTTTTTGGAGCTCCAAAATCACAGCAGATGGCGACTGCAGCCATGAAGTTAAAAGACTCTTACTCCTTGGAAGGAAATTTATGACCAACCTAGATAGCATATTAAAAAGCAGAGACATTACTTTGCCAACAAAGGTCCGTCTAGTCAAGGCTACGGTTTTCCCAGTCCTCCGTCTCTGCCCGGCTCTGGGTCTACTTCCGAGTCTCCTCTGAGAGTCCTCCTGCTCTGCCCGGGTCTGAGTCTATACTTGGATACTTGGTTTATCTCAGGGTCCTCCCAGGTGTGTGCTGGACTCTCAGCCAAGATGGGTTCCAGTGAGGGGCTTGTGGGTAGGTTACCTCGTACTCTGAGGTGACACCCTCCGTTTGACCTCCAGAGAGTGGTTTTGTGCCTGTGCAGTAAGGAAAGTCTCCTTTCTTGGACCCCAGGGAGGTGTGCCCCCAGTGGGGAAGGAGGCAGAGCCTGGACCCCAGGGAGGTGTGCCCCCAGGAGGAGGGGGCCACACCACTCGACAGGCTTGGCTCCTCTGGGCTCCTCATGTCTGTCTTGAGAAAGAGGCTTCTTCCATTCCTCTTGCGGTTGCTGACCCCTCTGGGCCTGCGTCCTGGGGCTGCACGTGTGCCCGGCGTGTGGCTGCTCGCCTCTGTGCAGGCATCACGGTGCGGCCACACTCGCTGCAGGCTCCCTGTGCACGCAGGCCCTGGAGGGGGGCTCCCTGTGCATGCAGGCCCTGGAAGTGGGCTCATGCAGGCCCTGGAGGGGGGCTCCTGTGCACGCAGGCCCTGGAAGGGGTCTCCCTGTGCATGCAGGCCCTGGAGGGGGGCTCACACAGGCCCTGGAGGGGGGCTCATGCAGGCCCTGGAGGGGGGCTCCCTGTGCACACAGGCCCTGGAGGAGGGCTCCCGCAGGCCCTGGAGAGGGACTCCCTGTGCACACAGGCCCTGGAGGGGGGCTCACACAGGCCCTGGAGGGGGGGGGGCTCCCACAGGCCCTGGAGGGGGGCTCACGCAGGCCCTGGAGGGGGGCTCCTTGTGCACGCAGGCCCTAGAGGGGGGCTCACGCAGGCCCTGGAGGAGGGGCTGGCCCGTGTCCAGGATGACAGGAAGGTGTCCGGGCTAAACGGAGGCCTGAGCAGATGGCCAATGCCCCCACCCCCGTCTCCACGATCTTACAGAGCCTGGCCAGGGACCCTGGCAGTGACCTGGAGGCCAGATCAGAGCAGACGTGTGACCTATTGCTCCAGAGAGGCTTGCTACAGCCCCGGGGGTGGCTGTTCCACGCCTCAGACAGCCTGGGGAGAGGGCTGCACCCGCCACTGCAGCAGACCCGCACAGCGACCCTCACAGGGGACCCCACTCCAGCAGACCCGCACAGAGAGGACCTTGGGGTCAGGAGTCAGATTTCCTCTGGGGCCCGGAACACGGCCACTCATCCTTCTCCAACGCATCTCAGACTTTAGAAACTCCAGGATGTTCCCCTCAGGAGCTATCTCTCCTGAAAGCCGTCTGTGGAAGCAGTGAGAATAAGCTTCCCTGGCTGAGGGCGGGACGCCAGGCTCCGCAGTGTTTCTGTGCCCTATGCTCCCTGCAACCCTCCCGGGGCTCCCTGCCTCTGTGTCTTCGGGAGCCCGGGCCCATTGTGTGGTCCCCTCAGGAAAGACGAATTCCTTCTCTGGCTCAGGGTGAGTCCAGAAAGCAGGGACCACAGGAGGCACGGCTGGGAGGGGAACTGCTTCCAGGGAAACCATTTGGTCAGCTTCCCGGAGAGGCGGGCGGAGAGCTCTCAGGAGCTTGCAATCCTTCCCCCACATCGAGGGGCAACAGAAGGCCGTTTGGGGTCCCCTGGGCAGGCGGGAGAGTTTTTAGGGCTCAGCCTGGAGACCCCAGGCCCCGTGTTGACGGGGTCTCCCAGAGTTGACGCCTCTCAGAGGCCAGCTGAACATCACAGGGGCCCAGAGGCCTCCAACCCAGCCAGGCAGGAGTCCTCGCAAAGGGGGCAGAGCCAGAGGGCAGCAGTGCCCAAGGGCTGAGGCCTCTGTGCCAGCGTTGACGGCCGGGTGGGCCCACAGGGACCTGGAGTCACACTGACCTGCCGCCCAGAGGGCAGGGGTCACGGCCCACGGCCGTGCCAGGGTCAAGGGGCAGCTCCAGTCAGCACGCAGGTGTCAAATCCTCCAGGGGTGGGCATGCCAGGCATGACCTATGCTTTGTTTGACCCAGGGTTTTCTTTTCATAACAACGCTGACCCATGCTGGGTCTCCCGGCCATCCCACGTTGGCTGGCCTGTGTCCAGGATGACAGGAAGGTGTCTGGGCCAAACGGGGCCCCTCACAGGTGGCCGGTGCCCCCCCTCCCCACCTCCACAGTCTTAGCCCGGCCAGGGCCCCTGGTAGTGACCTGGAGGCCAGCACAGAGAAGAAGGAGGCTGCGGTCTTGACCAAAATTTGGAGCGTCTTTCTTTCGAAAGTTTTGCAAAGAAGTGACTGTGTGAGAACAGGTCAAAGGGTTGCGTGCCAGGGCCAGAGTGTGAGCTCAGGCTGTCGGGAAAGCACGAGCTCTAAGCCAGGGGTTGGGGGAAAGCGTGAGCTCTAAGCCAGGGGTCGGGGGAAAGCGTGAGCTCTAAGCCAGGGGTCGGGGCAGACCTGGGGTTCTGGGGGCGCATCTCTGCTGAAGCTGAGATGGAGGCATCCAGGGACACTCCCATGGACCCCCAGCCACTGGTCCTCGTCAGCCTCCACAAGCGGGGCGTCCACCCTCTCCTCAACTCGCCATCCAGAGCGTGCTGGTGTGCCCAGTCAGCCTGTTATCAGGACGCTCCTCAGAGACTGGAGACCAGGGAGGGGTGTGAGTGGACGTGGCGGCTGGCAGCCAAGCCCAACATGGCCAGGACTCGTGGGCCTCGGGTGGCATGGAGGCGCTGGGCTCATGGGCTCTGCTCTGGCCCTGGGCAGGGGTACGGTGACCCCACCCACCATGCCTTTCTCCCCTTCTTTTCTGCACAGGCGGGAGGGTGGGCCTGGCCTCACTCTCCCACATTGTCCGTCTCCTGCCAGACATCAGATGAAAAATGCTGCGTGGAAATCCTGCCCCAGCACCGGTGCCATGCCCACCCTGCACCGCAGCAGGCACGGGGCGTGATTTGCACCCCCCGTCGCCCCCACTCTCAGTGGGGCATGTAGCTGTCTCCAGCATCTGGTCCACTCACAGCTGGCCTGCATGAAGCCAGATGCGTGGACGGGCCTCAGATCGCCCGGGCCTCAGGACCACCTGAGTCTGCCCAGGCCCTGATCCACACAGGCCAATCTGGGGGACAGGGCCACCCTGTTCCTCCAGGGGAGACGGCCGCTCAGAGATGCGAACGTGGGCAGACACGACCAGATGGGGGCTGGGCTGTGCGAGGGCCCCTACTCTGCGCCCTGCGCCCCACCAGCCCTCCCGCCGCCTGGCACCCTGAGTGGCAGCGGGTCAGGGAAATCGCGCCAGGAAAACAGCCTCCCATTCCAATGGATCTGGGAGCTGGCCGTTTCCTGTTTGATTCTAATCAGAACTAAGGGCATCCAGAGCCCTCGCTGACTCCATGGTGGACGGGGTGTCAGTGCTGGATTTCAGACAGTGTGTGTCCAGGTTCCCTTGGAGCTTTCCAGGGCTCCAGGTTTGAGGGACGTGATTTTGTGCTGGAAAGCAAATTCTCATATTCCTTTGGGTTTTGAGGAAGGAGAAAAAAATGTTCAACTGTGGGCAAAAGACTCTTGATGCTTATGTTTTTGTTTGTTTGCCATGTTAATACAGGTAATGGTATAAATTATAAGTAGACTAAAAACAGTATTAAGAATTAATTGTATTTAACTAGTTATGTTAACTATTGGAGAAGGAAATGCTAACCCAGTCCAGTATTCTTACCTGGGAAATTCCATGAACAGAGGAGCCTGGTGGGCTACAGTCCATGGGGTCGCAGAGTCAGACACGATTGAGTGGCTAAACAACCAAAAAGGTGTTAAGTATTCTTCAGTTCAGTTGCTCAGTCATGTCTGACTCTTTGCAACCCCGTGGACTGTGGCACACCAGGCTTCCCTCTATCACCAACTCTCAAGAGCTTGCTCAAACTCTTGTCCATTGAGTCGGTGATGCCATCCAACCATCTCATCCTCTGTCGTCCCCTTCTCCTTCTGCCTTTAGTCTTTCCCAGCATCAGGGTCTTTTCTAGTGACTCAGTTCTTCACATCAGGTGGCCAAAGTATTGGAGCTTCAGCTTCAGCATCAGTCCTTCCAATGAATATTCAGGACTGATTTCCTTTAGGATGGACTGGTTTGATCTCCTTGTAGTCCAAGGGACTCTTAAGAGTCTTCTCTAAGACCACAGTTCAAAAGCATCAATTCTTTGGTGCTCAACTTTCTCACATCCACATGACTACTGGAAAACCATAGTTTGACTAGATGGACCTTTGTTGGCAAAATAATGTCTCTGCTTTTTAATATGCTGCCTAGGTTGGTCATAGCTTTTCTTCTGAGGAGCAAGTGTCTTTTAATTTCATGGCTGCAGTCACTGTCCTCAGTGATTCTGGAGCCCAAGGAAATAAGTCTATTACTGTTTCCATCATGTCCCCTTCTATTTGCCATGAAGTGATGGGACCAGATGCCATGATCTTCGTTTTCAGAATGTTGAGTTTTAAGCCAGCTTTTTCACTCTCCTTTTTCACTTTCATCAAGAGGCTGTTTGGTTCCTCTTCACTTTCTGCCATAAGAGTGGTGTCATCTGCATATCTGAGGTTATTGATATTTCTCCCTGCAATCTTGATTCCAGCTTGTGCTTCATCCAGTCTGGCATTTCACATGATATATTAGGCATAGAAGTTAAATAGGCAGGGTGACGATATACAGCCTTGACGCACTCCTTGCCCAATCTGGAACCAGTGCACTGTTCCATGTCCAGTTCTAACCTGCTTCTTGAGCTGTATACAGGTTTCTCGGGAGGCAGGTCAGCTGGTCTGGTGTTCCCGTCTCTTGTCCTCACAGGCAAGTCTGGCTCAGTCTCGTGTGGGGTCACTGCTCCTTTCTCCTGGGTCCTGTTGCACAAGCTTTTGTCTGTGCCCCCAAAGTCTGTCTCCTCAGTGCTGGGGAAGTTCTGTAACCAGATCCCACTGGCCTCCAAAGTCAAGTTCCCTGGGGGTTCTCAGTCCCCTTGCCAGATCCCCAGGTTAGCACATCTGCTGGGGGCCTAGAGCGTTTGTAACAGTGCGAGGACTTCTTTGGTATAATCGTTCTGCAGTGTGTGGGTCATCTGCTCAGTGGCTCAGTGATGGAGATGATGGCAATCTCCTCCACGAGGGCTCAGGAGGTGCTCAGACACTCACAGCAGGTCTGGCTCAGTCTCGGGGAATCCCGGGATCCTGTGCACAAGGTTTTGTTTGCGTCCCCTGAGCATCTCTGGCAGGTATGGGGTTTCATTCCAAATGTGATTTTTGTCCCTCCTGCCATCTTGTTGGGGCTTTTCCTTTGCCCTTAGATGTGGGGTATCTTTTTTTGGTGGGATCCAGCAGTCTCCTGTTGATGGTTGTTCAGCAGCGAGTTGCAGTTTTGGAGTTCTCAGAGAAGATGAGCGTGCGTCCTCCTGCTCCGCCATCTTAGCGCCACTTTCTCTTGCGTTAGTTGACATGAAGATGCCATCAGTTGGAGACACTTGGTTTGCTCCAGCTAGAACTATCGCTGCTGGCACGTCGTGTCAGATTGTTCGTGACTGTTGGTGTGCAGTTTGCAGGCACCTCCTCCTGGGTCAGTAGGAGCAGAGCCGTCATCCTCAGCCTGCTGGGCGCTGGAGCAGTGTTGCATTATGGAGACAGGTGGCTGCCACCAACGATGCTGTGGGACTGACTGGTAACGATTGCTCCCTCTTTTTTTTTAAACCATCTTAGGTACCGATATGGCCAGTTAATTGAAATAAACAGCCACAGCCTCTTTTCTAAGTGGTTTTCAGAGGTAAGTATTTATACTAATCCAGTTCTCTGGATTGTCCACCATGTAGCTGAAAACTTGTCCGGTAGATTAGGCAAACTCTTTCCTCCAAAAGCCTTAGGAGAGAAATAGGTGAAATAGGAACGTGAGCAGGGACTCTGACTGTGGTCAGAGGAAAGTTCCAGAGCTCAATGACAACCTGGAAACCACCTGAGGCCTGAGAGGACCCTCTGCTTGTCACCTCCAGACCCGGGCTGGGGCACGGGGCGTTTAGTGTTACCTGAGGAGGGAGGGCCACCTTCCGACGGGACCACACCCTCAGTGTGAGCCTTGTTCGCCAGCTGTGAACTGAGGCACTCAGGCCGGGTGATGTCACAGCTGCCCCTCGGCTCTGGAAGGCTCTGCTGCAGGCCCCGTGTCAGACGGTGCCCCTGGCGGGCGGTGGGCGGGGACAGGAGCGCCCGTCGAGGTGCGCCTGGCCGATTTGCACCCGAGACCCAGCCCACCCAGGACCGCCGGGGCAGGAAAGCGGGGAAAGGGGCCAGATGCGAGCACGGCCCCACCCATGATGCCAGGAGGGCAGGCCTCCAGGTTCCCTGCAGACCTGGCTTCTCTGATTCAGGGAGTTTTCCAAGGGGCTGTCAGGAGACGGCGGGCTTGTGGGGCCCCCTGGGGTCAGCGCAGCCAGGTGGAGACTGGACACACGCATGCGCCAGGCAGCGTGAAGTGCGCGAGCTGACAGTGAGGCGTGTCTCGCTTCCAGAGTGGCAAGCTGGTGACTAGGATGTTCCAGAAGATTCAGGACTTGATCGATGACAAGGACGCTCTGGTGTTTGTGCTGATCGATGAGGTGGGTGTGTTCAGACGCCACACTGTGAGTGGAGGAAGCGCAGGACTGGGTGGCCGTTGGCGTTGCCGGTGCCGCCAGCCCGTGCTTGTCCAGCCCCCGCGGGCTGTGTCCTGCAGGCCGAGCCCCGCAGCCTCTCAGGCCCTCCGTGCAGTGTTCATGTGCCCCGCGTCCACCCAGCTGACCACCCCGTCCCTCTGTGCCCACAGGTGGAAAGCCTGACCGCCGCCCGAAACGCATGCAGGGCAGGCACCGAGCCTTCGGATGCCATCCGTGTGGTCAATGCCGTCTTGACCCAAATCGATCAGATTAAAAGGTACCCCCGCACACGCACACCCTCGGCCTCACCCCCAGCTTTTCCAGCTCAGAGTGCGTCTGGCATTGGGTGTGGACTCTGTCTTCTCTCTGTTTGAAGCAGCGTGTGCTATATAAGCTTTTTACAAATTACGTACTTTTTACATTATCAAAGTGTTAAAAATGCACAGCAAAGCTTTGGTGTGGGGAGAAGGTACCCTCTGCTTGGAAAAGGGGGTCTCCCTGACCCCTGACCTGTTGCTCTGGGAGGAGTGGAGACTCGTCTCTGCAGTCTCTCTCACCTTCCTCGCCTCATGCGATTCAGGCCCCCTCTGGGGACCATTTGTGAAAAGCCCGATCCTGGCACATGGCTCCCAGCTGTGTGTGGCGTCCCTGTGCACACTCCATGCTCACCAGCCTCTGCCCAGACTCCTGGGCCCTGTGTGCCTCCCTCACCTGGCTCAGCCCTACTCACTCTGCAGAGGACTAGCCAGTCTTCTGTGGTCAGAGGACAGGGGTTGGTCGGGGGGCAACCGTCCAGGTGCTCCCCGGCCACAAGGCTGCCAGTGGTCTGTGTGCTGCCTGTGGGCCCGGGGCAGCCCTGCCTCGTCCCCAGGACTCGAGCCCAGCAGGCCAGGCGGTGTGCTCCCCAGGGTGCCCCTCCCACTCCGTGCCAGCCCGGGGGTGAGCAGACTGGATGACAGGGCCTCTGGGGAGTTCGGGAGCCGGAGGGGAGGGCCACTAGTCTCCAGGGTGAATTGCATGGCTCGGTGCCACAGCTGTTGGGGCGATGAGTGATGCGCAGGTGTGGCCGTGCCCAGGCAGGGCAGTGTCGGCGCTGGGGCACTGGGACGCTGTGCAGAGTGAGGGCTTCACTGTGGTAAAGGGGGCAAGGAGCGGTCCAGCTGTTGGCCGTGAGAGCTGTCCGTAGGTGGGAAGCTCGCAGAGCGAGAGTCGGGGCGGTCTGCACTGTTGCAGCCGGAGCCTGGCAGAAGCGGGGCCTCAGAAGGCCTCGTGGGCGGGGTGCGGGCACAGGGTGGGAAGCCGGCTGAACGCCTGGGCCCTGGCGCCGGTCTGTCCTCTCACTGTGTGTGTCAGGGCTGGGGGGCGAGTCCCTGTGGCCTGGGATGACTGGGCCCGCACTCTGCCCACAGGCACTCCAACGTGGTGATCCTGACCACATCCAACATCACAGAAAGGATTGACGTGGCCTTCGTGGACAGGGCTGACATCAGGCAGTACATCGGGCCGCCCTCTGCAGCGGCCATCTTCAAGATTTACCTGTCCTGCCTGGAAGAGCTGATGAGGGTGCCTTGAGTTTTTTCTTGCTTTCCTGAGAACACATTAACTTTCTTGTGGGTTCTTGACTTGTTGGCATAACTTACAATGGCCGGTTCCTCTGTAGAAAGAGGTGTCACTCAGCCTGCACCCGTCTTACATTGAACACTGCAGTTGTTGGGTCTGCAGGTTGAGCGCAGGGGGAAATCACTGACCCGATGCTTTTGCTGCCCCGTCCTCCGTCCCACAGTGCCAGATCATATACCCTCGCCAGCAGCTGCTGACCCTCCGCGAGCTAGAGATGATCGGCTTCATTGAAAACAACGTTTCCAAGTTGAGCCTCCTCCTCAGCGAAATTTCAAGGTATGTGCTTACCTCACTGTTTCTTTAAAAAAAATTTTTTTGGAATATAGTTGATTTGCAATAAATATTGTAGAGCAAAGTGACTCAATCATACACACACACCTACTCCTTTAGATTCTTCTTACAGGTCATCACAGAGCACCGAGTAGGGTTCCCTATGCCCCGGAGTAGATTTCCACCAGCCACCTGTTGTCTATGTAGCAGCTTGTATGTCATCCAGAGTTGAAGGGCTGACTCTTTGCAAAAGACCCTGATGCTGGGAGAGACTGAAAGCAGAAAGAAGCGGGCAGCAGAGGATGACATAGTTGGATGGCACCACTGACTCAGTGAACATGAGTTTGCGCAGCCTCCAGGGGGTGGTGGAGGACGGAGGAGCCTGGCGCGCTGCAGCCCGTGGGGTCGCAGAGTCAGACACGCCTGAGCGACTCAACAGCAACGTGTCAGTCCTGGTCTCTCAGTTTACGCCTCTTCCCCATACCCCTCTGGCAACCAGAAGCTTGCTTCCTGAGCCTGAGCGGCCTCTGCTTAGTGGGCAGGCTTGTCTGTGTGGCTCTTAGACCCCGTGTGTCAGTGGCGTCGCGTGGTGCTCGCTTTCTCCGTCCGTCTTGGCTCTCTAGTCTGCTCATCTCCCGGCCCACCCCCGTTGCTGCAGATGGCATTCTCACTCTCCACTGTGGAGCGGCCCTGCGCTCTCCCCGTGAGCCGCGCCGCCCGCCCCCATCCACGTGCCGGTGGGCGTCTCTGTCTCGGCTGTTGTGCGTAGTGCTGCTGTGCACACAGCGCTGCGTGGATTTCCTGAATTTTGGTCTTCTCAAGATGCTTGCCCAGGAGTGGGGTTGCCGGATCACATGGTATCTCTGTCTTTAGGTTGTTAAGGAACCTCCGTGCTGTTCTCTGTAGGGGCCGTATCAGTTTGCATTCCCACCAGTAGCGTAGGAGGGTCCCCTCTCTCCACACCTTTTCCAGGGTCTATTGCGTGTAGACGTTTTGATGACTACTGTTCTGACCAGTGTGAGGTGAATCCTTACTGTAGTTTTGGTCTGCATTTCTCTAATGATCAGTGATGCTGAGCCTCTTTCCACGTGTCTGTTTGCCATCTGTATGTCTTTGGAAAAATGTCTGTTTAGATCTTCCACTCATTTGGGGATTGTGCTGTTTGTCTTTTGGGATATTGAGCTGCTTTTATGTTCTGGATGTTTAATCCCTTGTCACTTGCTTGGGTGACCCCACTTCTCCAGCCTAGAGAAGCCCGTTTGTTCCCTTTCGTCACGGGAGTGGTCGTTGCCTGTAGCACCCGAGGTGGTGATGTGGGTTGGGTGGCAGGGGCTGAATCCCGGGGCATCTCCCCCACAGCAGATGCCCTCCGGCCTCCCCGACCGTGGGTTCCTGGATGGGAGGGTGAGGCCAGCTGCCTTCCCCGTGTGCCCACGGACAGCCAGCAGAGCACTGTGCTAGTACAGGACGGGCTTTCAGATTAAGGCTCTCTGTAGTATTGGTGGACTCTTAAACAATGTTTTTACAAACGGCCAAGAAAGGAAAGTGGAGGCTTTTTCTTTGATGAGCAGAGTAAACAGTTAAACAGTCAGGGCCCTGGCCTCGGCGCTGTGGGAAGGACAGTGTGTGATCCCGCCGCCTGGCTGCTGAGGGCCATGGCCCACGGGAGGATCGTCGGCACACCTGCCCAAGCCCATGCTGGCAGCACCGGCACGTGCTCAGGGGGCTGCGGGATTGAGCCGGGAAGCGGAGCAGAGCCTCTGAGGACAGCTGGACTCTGGGTAAACTGGGGAGGTCAGGGAGGCCGCGGCCACTGTGTGAGGGCCTCAGGTGGGCTGTGGGGCAGACGCCAGGCGCCAGACACTAAGTCCAGAGAGACTTAGTTGCAGTGCCCGAGGCAGGGCAGAGGGCGGCAGAGCAGGCTTGCGCAAGAGCTCAGAGGTGCGCCCCGGCCGAGGCCATGGTGGTGTCAGGACCCTGCCCCTCCTGGAGCGGTAGCTGAGGCCTGCGGGAGACTGCCCACCCGCCGAGGGGCTCTAGGGAGAGATCGGGGACTCATCCTGGAGCGCACCGCGGTCCATGCGGAGCTGACGCCAGTGTGGTCGTGTTCACAGGAAGAGCGAGGGCCTGAGCGGCCGCGTCCTGAGGAAGCTCCCTTTTTTGGCCCATGCGCTGTACATCCAGGTGAGTGCCTGGGCCCCGGGCCCGCCGCCCATGCTGTCCGCAGGGCTGGCCTCGAGGAGAGCCCCGCCTGCCACCCTGGGGTTTCCACCGCCTCCCGTGTTTCTGAAGAGACAGGCCCGGGGGCAGTGGAGGGCTGGCGTGTCTCTGCTCACCTCACTGGCGTGTGGAAAGCTCACGCCCAGGGCCTCCCTGCCACCTCAGAGTGCTTGTGCCCTGGAGGCGGGTGCTGCCAGGCCACCCCCACCCTGAGGGCAAGGACCGCCACGATGCCGTGTATTTTCCAGGCTCCCACCGTCACCATAGAGGGCTTCCTCCAAGCCCTGTCTCTGGCCGTGGAGAAGCAGTTTGAGGAGAGAAAGCAGCTCTCTTCGTGCGTATGACCTGGCGCCTCCGTCCTCACTGAGTAAACCACGGGAAGGCGCCATCGCTTCCTCAAAGCAGCGGCTGCCCCAGGACATCTGAGGCCATGGCTGAGACCTGCAGGCTGGTGTGGGTCAAGAAGCGTGTTGCGTGTACGTACTTAAAGTGCATGCTCGAAGACAAAACAGCCTGTTTTCTGTTTTGAAAGATGATCACCTGAGCTCAGTGAGAACTGTCTAGATGTCCTGATGCTATCCTGCTTCTGGTTGATTGGACCCAAAATGCTGATGTTTTGTTTAACAAGGTGATTAATGTAAGTTTTATAGAAACAAAAGAGAAACTGCATTGCCTTAAAGAATAATGTAATCATAGCATTAAAAAAAAGCACATGTTGCTCAAGACGAGGCAGCATGTGCTTCCTGCTGCAAGCTCGTCCTGGTTAGTGCACATGTTCTGGAGACGATGCGATAAATAAGAGCCTGTCCCTGTGTTAAGAAATCAAGAGAAAAGTTTTAAGGTCGGTTCTCTTCTTGGTAGCAGATTACAGCAGCTCTGCTTGTCGGGGAGGGGCAGCTGACGGGGCTGCCTCCCTGGTGAGCATCGTGGCCAGCCTCACGGCGATGTTTCCCGGTGAGTCGTTTGTTGAGGGACGTTAGTCATGACTTAAACGAAGATTCCCAATAACACATGTAAAATGAATTGGCCAATAATTGGTGTATTCCACAGAACTTGTTTTGCTTTTATCTCATGCTAAAATAAATTTCATATCACTGTTTTATAAAACATTTTTAAAAGAATATGTTACCTTTTGTCTTAAAATTTTTTAAGTATTAAAAATCTTTTTCCAAAATTTTCTCATTTTGATTCTCTTAACACTCCAAACGCTTTGAGTTTTAAGTCACTCACACGATGACATAACTTCAGCCTGCCTTACCCCATGGGGGTGGAGGCGTGCTATCTGCACGTGGCCGTGCAGCCTGGGAAGGCCCGGGGTCAGAGCCGGGCTGGGGTGGGGGACCCAGGGTTCCACCCCTGGATCATCAGCCGGCCTTGCCTCTGGTCAGGTCCAGGGCAAGAGCCCGGCTCTGTGGTTTCCTCAAGACCCTGAAATAGGGTGAGAAGGGAGGTCTCTGGGCACGGGGGTCACCAGCCCTCCCGCCGCCTGGCACCCTGAGTGGCAGCGGGTCAGGGAAATCGCGCCAGGAAAACAGCCTCCCATTCCAGTTGCTCGGTTCGCAGCCGCTTCCTCGGAACAAATCCAGGAGGGACCCTTGCTGTCATTATTGTCTTGGTGGCGCCGGGTCTCTGCAAGCTCCAGCTGTGAGGAGCCAGGGCTCCCCTCTAGGCGCAATGCCCGGCTTCCCGTGTGGAGCCCAGTCTCCACGTTCCCTGGCGTCAGTGGTTGCCACTCCCGGGCTCCGGAGCACCGGCTCAGGGGCTGTGGTGCACGCATTTCGATGCTCTGAGGCACGTGGGGTCTTCCCAGTCCAGGATCAAATTCACGTGCCCTGCGCTGGCAGGGGGTGCTCAACTCCTGGACCACCTTGGAAGACCCCCTGAGGCTGTTTCTAACTGAATGGGCCCCTTCCTCTGGGAAGGCTCAGCCTCTGAGCTTGGTCTGTGTCAACCTGGCAGGGGTCCCCCTTTTCCTGTGTCGACCCAGTGGGAGTCCCCCTTCATCCCCCTTCCCTCCCGTGCTGACCCGGCAGGGGTCCTTCTTTCTTCCGAGTCCAAGGAGGCTGGCATCTGAGCTGTGCCTCTTTCTGCTGGCTTTGCTGGCTGCCCTGAAGCCATCAGCTTCTCAGGCTCTGTGTGCAAACCTCCGTCTACGTGTCCTTTCCGCCTCATTCAGACTCAGAGTCTCCAGGGCCTCTGTCCTCAGGGTGCCCTTGCCGTGGGCAGATGCAGAGGCCGGCAGGGGAGGTGAAGGGCAGGGCCTAGGCCGGGGCGCGGCCCCCATAATGACCAGCCTTGCAAGCTCCGGCCACCCCGAGCCGTCCCAGGGTCCAGCTGCCTGCTCCTGAAGGCAGGTGTCAGGCTCATGGAGTCCAGACCAGCACAGGGGCACTGACTTCCGCCTGAGCTTTCGAGGGCAGGCCTCCCACAACCAAGAAACGACCAGCGGGGACCCGGCCCAAAGTCCTGGGCTCCGAGTTCCATGACCTCGAAGGTGCTGTCTGTCATGGTGCTGCCTCGCGGGGACCCAGGCCCTCTCCAGCCCTCCTCTTCATGACCCTGAGGTCACCACAGGCATCTTCAGTTCAAACACTCCGGTTTGCTGGTAACAGTGGGGCCCAGAGAGGCTGAGTGACTTTTCTGGGGTCACACAGTCAGGAGCCTGGCCTGGGCAAGGCTGGTCTTGAAGCATCTGTGCCACCCAAGGGCGATGGACTTACCACAAGCTGCAGGGTGGGGGATGAGGGTGGAGGTTTCTGCCCCCTGACTGAGGCTCTCACACACCCACAACCGGGGGTCTCTGCTTGCCCCTGACGCTCGGGAGGTGGGGACGGTACGGTCACCAGGGGCTCACCTCCGGGCTGTGAAAGGCGCCCCCACCAGCTCACACCCCACCCTAGCTGGCCAGTCCAGGAGCTGTGCCGTCTGGGCACCCCACCTTAGTCCTATCTGGAGCAGGCGCCTCGGGCTGTGGGCAGCTGAGGATGGGAGGCTGGGGCTGGGGAAGCCTGCGAGGTCATCAGGGCATGGGCCTCTGCCCAGGACGTGGCCAGGCCAGCTGGCTCTGCGGAACCTCCACGAGGGATGCTCGTGTCCTGGGCTGAGGGGCGAAGCAGTTGCTTCCCCAGAGTTGACCCAGGGACCACGGGAGCCCTGACTCGAGGGGGCAGGTGATGGCTGGGGCAGGGAGCTCTCTGGTCCCTGTGGGCCAGCGGGTCTGGGGGCTGCCCAGAATATGTGGGGCCCAGCTGGATGCCAGCCGAGGGAGAGCTAACCTGATTATTTCCAGATGGGGCGCCGCACACCGCTGGACCAGGGCCCTAGTCCCTGCCCCCCAACCCAGTGCCCACCCAGGGCCCCACTTCAGCCCCCCTCACCACTCTCAGATTGCCTTCAGGGTAGGAGCGTTTTCTTAAAAACATTTTCACCTCTTTTTTGTTTACTGTACTGTTCACTTGTAGAATTTTTTGAGCACACTCATTTCTCTGTCAAAATATTCCACTGTTTTTTTCACTCACTCTCTATTTTTTTAAAAGAAACTTAATTTCAGAATAGTTCTGAAGTTACAGGGAAGCTGCTGAGATGGCATCGAGAATCCCTGGACACAGGCACCATTTCCCTGAGCTGGTGTCTCATGGGGGTTAGTGCAGGATGTTTGTCTACCGGCCACACTGTGTTTTATTATTCTCCAAAGTCCACGGTTTTTTCAGACTGCCTTAGTGTTTACCAAACGTCCCAGGACCTTGTCCGGGATGACCCAGCACTGGTTCGCTCAGCCATGACAGCTTCTCAGACGTGGCCTGCTTTGAGGGAGATGGGCCAGTATGACTGGTGTGAGTGTTTTGGCCTCAGATTTGGGCTCCATGCTTTGGGGGAAGACCACCAGCTGCGGTTCCCTTCCCCTCCTGTTTCACTGCCTTGGAGAGAAGCCTGCGCCCCTGTGGAGGCAAGCGCCCCCTGCCTCTGTTCAGCGCGTTTCCCTGTCTCCTCCTGTCTGCTCCTGTCTGCTCCTGCCTCCTCCTGCCTCCTCCTGCCTCCTCCTGTCTGCTCCTGTCTGCTCCTGTCTCCTCCTGCCTCCTCCTGCCTCCTTCTGTCTGCTCCTGCCTCCTCCTGCCTCCTCCTGTCTGCTCCTGTCTCCTCCTGCCTCCTCCTGCCTCCTCCTGTCTCCTCCTGTCTCCTCCTGCCTCCTCCTGCCTCCTCCTGCCTCCTCCTGCCTCCTCCTGCCTCCTCCTGCCTCCTCCTGCCTCCTCCTGCCTCCTCCTGCCTCCTCCTGCCTCCTCCTGCCTCCTCCTGCCTCCTCCTGCCTCCTCCTGCCTCCTCCTGCCTCCTCCTGCCTCCTCCTGCCTCCTCCTGCCTCCTCCTGCCTCCTCCTGCCTCCTCCTGCCTCCTCCTGCCTCCTCCTGCCTCCTCCTGCCTCCTCCTGCCTCCTCCTGCCTCCTCCTGCCTCCTCCTGCCTCCTCCTGCCTCCTCCTGCCTCCTCCTGCCTCCTCCTGCCTCCTCCTGCCTCCTCCTGCCTCCTCCTGCCTCCTCCTGCCTCCTCCTGCCTCCTCCTGCCTCCTCCTGCCTCCTCCTGCCTCCTCCTGCCTCCTCCTGCCTCCTCCTGCCTCCTCCTGCCTCCTCCTGCCTCCTCCTGCCTCCTCCTGCCTCCTCCTGCCTCCTCCTGCCTCCTCCTGCCTCCTCCTGCCTCCTCCTGCCTCCTCCTGCCTCCTCCTGCCTCCTCCTGCCTCCTCCTGCCTCCTCCTGCCTCCTCCTGCCTCCTCCTGCCTCCTCCTGCCTCCTCCTGCCTCCTCCTGCCTCCTCCTGCCTCCTCCTGCCTCCTCCTGCCTCCTCCTGTCTGCTCCTGCCTCCTCCTGTCTGCTCCTGCCTCCTCCTGCCTCCTCCTGCCTCCTCCTGTCTCCTCCTGTCTGCTCCTGTCTGCTCCACTCACGTGGGCGCCTGCATGTGGATTTGGGGGATTTACTCTCTTTGCCGCACCTTCAGGAGCTCCCTTCCCCTCCTGTTTCACTCTCTTGGAGAGAAGCCTGCGCCCCTGCGGAGGTGAGCATCCCCTGCCTCCACTCAGCGCGTGTCCCTGCCTCCTCCTGTCTCCTCCGTCCACGTGGGCACCTGCATGTGGATTTGGGGGAGTCACTCTCTTTGCCGCACCCTCAGGAGCTTCCTGCCCCTGTGGTTTGGGGCCTGTCATTACTTCTGCAAAGTTCCCAGAGGTCGTTGTGTCAAATTCTCCTCCTCCCCGCTCTCCCGTGTCCTCCCAGGGCCCCAGGGGCACACGTGCTGCGCTGCTGGACTGTCCTGAGGCCCCCGGGCCCCTGGGTGTCCTGTCCTTCTTTCTCTGTGAAGTCAGCCCACCCTAGCTCATGGACTCTTCCTTCGCCGTGGCCGACTACTGCCGAGCCTGTCTTCGTTCCTGTAGCAGCTGACTCCTAGCATGTCCTTGGGACCTTTCTGAGAGTTTTGTCTCTGCTGACACTACCCCTGTGTTGTGATCTTGTCCGTTTTCTCACTGGGGCCTCCATGGGTCATCACGGATGTTCTAAACCCCTCTTCTCAAGGTCCTCAGGTCTCTGCTCTATCTTGTTGGGTCTTGCTCTGACGGCTCAGTTGCTCTCCTGACTGTTTCCCTGGACCGTGCCCGCCTCGCACTGCGTTGCTGGAAGACAGGCCTGCTGTGGGGGTCCTCGGAGCTGCAGTGAATGGGCCTTTCCCATGAGACTCTCGTCAGCCCCTCCCAGGCCCTGACGCCCCTCTCCCCTGGTCACTGCGGTCCCCAGAGCCCTTCCTTGTGTGGGGTCTGCATCTTGCCACTTTCTCAGCTGTGACCCCTGGGTCACAGTGGGCCCCCGATGAGGTGGTGGTCAGTGGCGGGCACCCAGAACCTTGTGATCAAACTTCATCCTCCTTGGAGACTGGCTCTCTGGGCTGTCTCACTGCCATTCTTCAGCGCCCACAGTGGGTGGTCTTGAATCTGAAATTCAGCATGAGAACCTGGTGGGGTTCCTGAAGGTAAGGCCATGAAGGTTTGGGGAAGTCTGTCTGCCACTGGAGGAGCCCCCTGGTCTGCAACCCCCATCTCTCCAGATTCAGGGAGGTGGCCTATCATGTGACCTCAGTCCTCTGCGGGTCACGCTGTGGCCGAGAGGACAGGGTGAGGACAATCCTCCCCAGTGATCAGGACGGGGACCCTGCCCCCTGCCTGGGGCCCTGGTCACTCAGACCCACAGTCTCATGGCCCGCCCTCCTGTGGAGAAGCTGGAGGGCAGCGTTTCCTGTTACCTGGGGGCCGAGTCCACCCCCCCACCCCACCCTCCAGGCCTGCTCTGTCCTTGCCATCATCCCTCATCTCCTCCCCGCTCACACTGTAGCAGGTCAAAGAGGGTGGTGGGGGTCGCTCAGCCCCCCAAGACTTTCCAGGGAGTTCCTGGAGAGCAATCCTTCTTTTCAATGAACAAGCACGAGGCCAGAGGGAAAGTGTCCTGAGGGCAGACAAGGTGTGTGGGGGTCCCCGAGAGGCTGGCCTGTGGCCTGGGTGTGATGGATGTTCCCCAGGGGCAGGGGCAGGGGTCTCCCTGGGCCCAGGACAGCATCTGCCCTCAGAGCTGGGCATCCACCACCCACAAGGGGCTCTGGGTCCCAGGGCAGAGAGTCTGGGTCCTCGCTAGTCCTGACCGCATGGCCCCTGCCCCGCCTGGGCCCCGAATGCCCCCCGACCCTGGTCCCGCAAGGGACTGGTCTGACACAGTCTCCCCCACTGGCCGTGCTGACCAAGTGCAGCATCGAAGCTGACTCAGGGGACCGGGGTGAGCATGCAGCAGCTGACCTGGAGGCCTGTGGAGACAGGCGCTGCGGGTGTGAAGGCACCAGGCCTGGACACAGGGCAGCTCAGCAACAACATTAACTGTTGTTATAGGCGGAGGGTACCTGAGGTTAAATAACAGGTACTGTTAACATTAGTATTATCTATTTGTTTCTGATTTCTTTAATACAGCTGCTTGAAGGTCTGTATTTATCCTGGCGGCCTGGCTGATGCCGATCTGGGTGGAAAAAGTCATCCGGGTGATGAGTCTATGGCCTTTAATGTGAGGAGAAGGCTTCAGAGGAGGCCAGCTGGACACTTGGTTAAGGCTCGTGGTCTGGCCGGGAAGGGTTTGCTACAGCCTGACCCTTCGTGGTCTCGAGTGAGAAGGCACACACGCTGGGGGAGGGGCCCCGAGTCCCCCGTGGTCTCATGCGTCATATTTTAGCTTCGGCTTTGCTGTGTCTTGGGAGCAGCCTCTCAGGCCCCAGATCATCGGGAGAGGCTCTGGGGTGAGAGGGAGGACCCAGGAGGGCGAGAGGCTCCGCAGGGCACAGGCAGCGGTGGCTGGGCGGGCCCTCCTCCTTCCTCCGGCCGCTCAGTAGCCCCCGCCCTTCTCTCTCTCCCATTTGCATCTTACTTCCCTTCTCTCTGGGCTTCCCTGGCGGCTCAGCTGGTAAAGAATCTGCCTGCAATGCCGGAGACCTGGGTTTGATCCCCGGGTTGGGAAGATCCCCTGGAGAAGGGAAAGGCCACCCACTCCAGTATCCCGGCCTGGAAAATTCCACGGGCTGTATAGTCTGTGGGGTCGCAAAGAGTCAGACACGACTGAACGGCTTTCATGTCACTTTCCCTCCCCTCTAGGCTTCCAGAACTTCACAACAGGAGCCACCTCCCCAAGGCCCCCACAGCATCTGAGTGCCCTGCACACAGCAGGGACCCAGCAGACGCTTCAGGGGAGCAGTGAGCCATCAGGGCTGGGCCTGCGGGAGGCCCCAGCCTCACCCAAGCTCCCGGCCCAGGCGGACTGGTGGCAGGGAGCAGGCTCAGGTCTGCTGACCTTTCTGCAGGAGAATGGGGCACGGAGGGCTGGCCTGCCTCACCTGGGCAGGTGGCATCACCCAGCACAGACCAGGCGAGGGAGGAGGTGACGGGCAGTGTGGCCGCCTCCTGCTCTCCTGGGAGACATGGGGAGGCCACCCTGCAGCTCTAGAGGCGGAGGAGTGTGCTGACCAAGTGCAGCATCGAAGCTGACTCAGGGGACCGGGGTGAGCATGCAGCAGCTGACCTGGAGGCCTGTGGAGACAGGCGCTGCGGGTGTGAAGGCACCAGGCCTGGACACAGGGCAGCTCAGCAACAACATTAACTGTTGTTATAGGCGGAGGGTACCTGAGGTTAAATAACAGGTACTGTTAACATTAGTATTATCTATTTGTTTCTGATTTCTTTAATACAGCTGCTTGAAGGTCTGTATTTATCCTGGCGGCCTGGCTGATGCCGATCTGGGTGGAAAAAGTCATCCGGGTGATGAGTCTATGGCCTTTAATGTGAGGAGAAGGCTTCAGAGGAGGCCAGCTGGACACTTGGTTAAGGCTCGTGGTCTGGCCGGGAAGGGTTTGCTACAGCCTGACCCTTCGTGGTCTCGAGTGAGAAGGCACACACGCTGGGGGAGGGGCCCCGAGTCCCCCGTGGTCTCATGCGTCATATTTTAGCTTCGGCTTTGCTGTGTCTTGGGAGCAGCCTCTCAGGCCCCAGATCATCGGGAGAGGCTCTGGGGTGAGAGGGAGGACCCAGGAGGGCGAGAGGCTCCGCAGGGCACAGGCAGCGGTGGCTGGGCGGGCCCTCCTCCTTCCTCCGGCCGCTCAGTAGCCCCCGCCCTTCTCTCTCTCCCATTTGCATCTTACTTCCCTTCTCTCTGGGCTTCCCTGGCGGCTCAGCTGGTAAAGAATCTGCCTGCAATGCCGGAGACCTGGGTTTGATCCCCGGGTTGGGAAGATCCCCTGGAGAAGGGAAAGGCCACCCACTCCAGTATCCCGGCCTGGAAAATTCCACGGGCTGTATAGTCTGTGGGGTCGCAAAGAGTCAGACACGACTGAACGGCTTTCATGTCACTTTCCCTCCCCTCTAGGCTTCCAGAACTTCACAACAGGAGCCACCTCCCCAAGGCCCCCACAGCATCTGAGTGCCCTGCACACAGCAGGGACCCAGCAGACGCTTCAGGGGAGCAGTGAGCCATCAGGGCTGGGCCTGCGGGAGGCCCCAGCCTCACCCAAGCTCCCGGCCCAGGCGGACTGGTGGCAGGGAGCAGGCTCAGGTCTGCTGACCTTTCTGCAGGAGAATGGGGCACGGAGGGCTGGCCTGCCTCACCTGGGCAGGTGGCATCACCCAGCACAGACCAGGCGAGGGAGGAGGTGACGGGCAGTGTGGCCGCCTCCTGCTCTCCTGGGAGACATGGGGAGGCCACCCTGCAGCTCTAGAGGCGGAGGAGGCTCCTGCAGGAAACCCATCGCCTCCTGAGTTGGGAACCGGCAGAGAAACGTGGGCCCAAGTGACCTCAAAGGCACACAGGTCGGAATGGACCGTCCAGGGCCGCAGTCACGTCCTACAGCGCATCAGCTCCGACCACAGAGAAGCCCCCTGTGGGCTGGTGACTCTATTTTTCCCTCAATTGACTCAACATGGTGGTGTTGTGGAGACGTTGACAAATAGTGAGTTCCTGGCCGGAGCTTAAACTTAAGAACAGATTCCCAAGAAAGCCTTTGTTTTCCCCTGGCCCCCAGCCCCCAGGACTCTGCAGGATGTTTGGGTCGGAGGCCCAGGACTCAGGGCGGAGGAAGACAGGGGAGCAGCTGAGAGCTTTAACTAGGATGGCTTCCACCCTTCTGGACCCGAGACCTGGAGTGAGAGCCAGCATCGACGGGTACATGCTGAAGGATCGTGCGTGCTTTCAGGAGTAGTGGGGACCTCATGAAGCCGAGGACTAACTCTCACACAGTAGGGCTTTGTGATGGAACTTACAGTCAACCTCTGTGCGTCTTACTTTATTTGTCTTTTAAAGGCTGTACCAATTGTTAAAACTTTTCAAGAGGCGTGCTTGTGTATTTGCATTTTAGCTGGGCTCTGCTGGGTCTTGGCGCTGCTGTGGGCTGTCTCTGGCTGTGTGAGCAGGGCTGCTCTCTGCAGCAGTCTGAGGGCCCCTCATCTCCTCGTCGCGGTGGCGCTTCTTGCTGGCCCCAGTCTCTACAGCTGTGGAGCATGGCTTTAGCGCTCCACGCAAGCGGCATCTCCCTGGACCAGGAGTCAAACCCGCGTTCCTCGTTTTGGCAGGCAGATTCTTTAATTGCTAGATCACCGAAAAAGCCCACCTCTGCACATTTTAACACAGAGCTCACCTTTCTGACAGACTAACTTTTAGTGAGCACAGTGAGTCCTCTACATATGAGCCTTTAGGTTGTGAAATTTAAAAGATGCAGCTGTGTGCTGGCGCGTGCAGTCACGTAAGTCAGTTCACTTGTCTGGAGTTCACTGTCACATGACACGCACGCGTCATCCACAGGTAGCTGTGTTTTGTGTGCTTTACAGTTCTGTATACAGGAACTGTACAGTTAGGCTGGACTATAAAATGGCTGAACTCCCAAGAATTGATGCTTTCAAACAATGGAGCTGGAGAAGACTCTGGAGAGTCCCTTGGATGGCAAGGAGATCAAACCAGTCAAACCTAAAGGAATTCGATCCTGAATATTCACTGCAAAGACTGAAGTTGAGGCTCCAATACTCTGGCCCCTGACGCGAAGCAATGACTCACCGGAAAAGACCCTGATGCTGGGAAAGACTGAAGGCGGGAGGAGAGGGGACGACAGGGGATGAGAGGGCTGGATGGCATCACCGACTCGATGGAAGTGAGTTTGATCAAAGTCCAGGAGATGGTGGAGGACAGAGGAAGCTGGCAGGCTGCAGTCCACGGGGCCGCAGAGTCGAGCAAGACTGAGTGAGTGAACAGCAGCACTAGCGTAGGGGAGTTCAGGACCCTGATTTCAAGCCCGGGATGGCCAGAAGCAACTGGCTCCATTCTTCAGGAGTAACAGAAGAACCAAAGAGCTTCAGGACACAGGAAATGGCAAGGAATTTGAGGAGGCACTGCTGGTTTTTAAGGCACGGAACCTGGATGGGGGAAGAGTACAGAAGACTGTAGCAGCCGTTCAGAGCACAACCCAGCGCTAGGGTGTCGTTTATGGCGAGAAAAAATGCGCTGCTACCCAGACATCACTGGATTGTTTTTCAGGACAGTAGAGAGGGTTGAACACAGCTAGGGACTGAAACCTGCGCCTTCGACCTTGGCGTGAGTGCCGCTGCGGCTGGCCCTCGGTGCCCACTGCGGACAGCCCTTCAGCTCTGCCGCCCCACCCCCCGCCCTTCTCCAGTCCGTGACCCTTCTCGCCTGTTCACGGATGCCAGCCCCTGGGTGCCCGCTGTTGTCCTGGGCTACTCTACTTCTCAAAGTGCTGTGCTGTAAGATTAAAAATGTTTTTGTTATTTTTTCGTGCTTGTTTTTTATGTGTTATTTATGTGGAAAGTCTTCCAAATCCACTACAGTATAGTACCATATAGCCACCTGTGTTCGTTGGGCCCCTGGGCTAACTTTGCTGGACTTACGAACACACTGGACGTACTGATGTGCTCTTGGAAGGGGACTCACTCGTTCGTAGCAGATTCACTATACTCATCTGCTTTTCATTTCCAAGGCATCACAGGGAGGCCCTGAGGTCACGCTGCTGGAAAGGGCCAGACCTGGAGAAGGGAGTGACATTGCCTAAAGAGGCCATTTGGGCAACGTCTTGCTGGGCGCTGGACAGACTCCGCTCTGAGCAGTGGGAATTTCTTTTCTTGGAACAAAGTAGACAGCCATCCTTCTCGTCCTCCTGGGCATGGAGCCATGTTGTGACTGTGGAGGTGGGGAAGGCAGGGGTGGCCTCCTTCCAAAGTGTTTTGCAAGCCTCCTCTCAAGATTAGACCCTGGGCTGCTGGTCGGGTTTCAGATCCCAATTAGAAACAGATTTGTCTTCTCTGCTTTGATGAAATTTTGCTGTTTTGCAGGGCTTTGAAGTTTATTTATTGTTTCAAATTGCATTAATTATTTTTGAAGTTCATACTTTTGTTCATGGCTTGAAGGCTCTAAAGGGCACAATGTGCACAGAGATTCAAATAATTCAAAGGAATGCATCCAATAGTTTCTTTTAATTGGCAGCAGAAGACGGCATCCAATTTATTACAAACTTACATGCTGTGATTTAGGACTAATTTAACTTCCTCTTGAAGCTGGATTTCAAAACCTCACTCATGGCCTGCCATGGAATTATCCAGGGAGAAGGCGTTTCATAAGCTGAAGCAAGAACTAGGGTCTTGTACGGGGCCCAGCATTACTTCCATATGAGGGGGCTGGACGGAAGGACAGAGCTGGACGCCTGACCAGGGTGCCCGGGCTTGGAGACCAGGGACCACTCCCCACGGTACCTGTCTTCTTGAGCTGAGATCCAGCCCGGGCATGTGCTGGGGACACAGGACGGCAGCGATGGAAGCACCCTCTCCAAGTCCTCCCCACCCCCGGGGACTGGGGGCAGGCCAGGCCCCTCCCCCACGCCCACCCCAGCAGGCACCTCCC
>SJYG01000833.1:317850-334530 GCA_006410535.1 Litocranius walleri | reverse complement strand
CCCCGCCTGCACAGGGCAGCTGCCCTTGCTCACTCAGTCCATCATCTTTCTTTCTTTCTTTTTTCTCTTTCTCAACAATTTTTGGGGCACCTGCTTGGGAAGCCCTCTTCCAGGCTCTGGGTACCCAGCAGTGAGATAATGTCCCCACCCTCAAGAGGGTCAGTCCTCCAGGGGCTGCGGCGGGCACAGGTTGCCCCTCATGTGCTGGCAGGGGCCCATGTGGGTCAGAGGAGGGAAGCAGGTGTGGTGTCCCCCAACAACAGACCCCAAAGCAGGGCATCAGACACAAGGACGTATCTGTGAGGGGCCCCACAGAGCGAAATGGCCTGACTGCCCCAGTGGTGGGCTGCAGGGAGCCTCCTCCATGCCCACTGCCCTGGGGCGCTGGACCCTGCACGAGGGGTTCCCCAGCTCCGGGCCTGGGGTGCAGCCTCCCGGTGAGGCTGGGGAGGCGTGAGCGCACCTGTGCGGTGTGCACACGGCGGCTCCGACCAGGGCCCCGGGGACAGGGTGTCCACAGCGCAGCCTCCTAGCGGAAGCCCAAGGCCTGTGGAACCTGGCCTCTGCCCTGGGGCAGGGCCAGGGGGGTTGGCTGGAGGAAGCTGAGGTGGGCAGGCCGTGGCCTGTGCTGTGGGCTCTCTGGGGACTCTAGTCCTACTGGGAGGCTGGAGTGTGGGCACACGGGAGCTGCTTAGGGGTGGCTGGGCCTGGTTCTAGGGGCCCTTTGGCTCCCCATGATGGGCACACTATGGGGAGCATGAGAGCAGGACCCACCAGGAGGGCACAGTGCCCAGGGAAGCTTCTTGGGCCTGGACAGGGCACAGGTGGGAGTGCCTGGGTCCTGGATGGGCTGCAGGGGAGATGAGCGCTTCTGCCAATGGGTGGAGTGTGAGGGAGCAGCCAGGTCCATCCTGGGGTTCCATCCGGAGGCCCAGAAGGAGGCGGGGGCTGGTTCCCAGGAGCAGGGTGGGCTGTGGGTACAAGTGTCTAGTGGACGTGCCAGAGGGGCACCCAGAGAGGATGTCAGAAAAATTCACGTCTGTGGCCCCAGGGCGAGGAGCCAAGGTCATCATGTGGAAGACCTTGGAGAGGCTGGCACCAGGAGAAGCGGCCAGCAAGGTGATGGGAGCTGAGAGCGGGGGCGACCAGCAAGCCTGGAGGCTGGGCACAGCCCTGTCAGCCCACCCAGGTTTTCAGAGGCCACTATTTGGACATTTCCTGTCATCTCTTAAATTTCAATTTGCTTTTCTCATTCATTTTTCTTATTTTTGCCTTTATTCAGGTTCACCTGATCAGAGGAGGGTCCCGTAGCCTCTCAGAGCCCCTGGTCTCCACGTCCTGGCCGCTCATCCACCAACACTGTGGACAGTTCTAGTTCCGAGCTCAAGCTTGTTTCTTTTCTTTGGTCTTAATTTTTTCTTAAGACATCAAAAAACTTTATATAAAGGTATAGTTTTAACCTTTCTCTTTTTCTTCTCATTTCTCTCACAGCTTTTCTGGGTTTGTTTCTTTTTATTTTGAGGTTTCCTCCAAAAATATTTTCACTGTGGGTTTCCTTGGCAAGTCTTTGAAATCTTATGAGAATAGGTTTATTATGCCCTCAAAATAGTTTGTCCTTTCAACTACTGTGTATCTACTATTTCTACTTTCTTTCTTTTTCTGGATATTTTTCTTTTTCCTATTGCTAATGTCTTTCCTTATTTTTAGAGTATATTTGTCATGCTAATTTCAAATAATTTGTCTGTCCTGACACTTCTGTTTCAGATGTTATAAGCTCGCTGGTTTGTGGCTTTCCCTTTGTGATTTTTAAACTTCTTAAGAGTTTAGATTCCTTGACTCAGGGCTATGTCCCCCTAGAAGTAAACCAAACGGTCTTTGGAGGAAAATACATCATCCAAGACCTCTGTTTCCGTGCACTGCATCCAAAATACACCCAACGTTTCCAGCCATACCAAGGGCCAAGTGGCCAAACACAGCAAGACAGAAAGACAATGTGAGTAGAGCCAGACGTGAGCAGACGCTGGGCTCACCAGTGTGGATTGCAGTTAGCTATTTTCCCTCCTCCTAGACCAGTTTTTAGCAAGTAACAGTTTACTAGCATGTACACAGATATGACAAGATATACAATTTAATAGGAGAACTGGAATCATATTTTTAATTAGTAGAAATTCTAGAAATAAAATCTACATTGATTGAAATTAAATACTTGAAAGGTTGAGACCCTGATGCCGGGAAAGATGGAAGGCAAAAGGAGAAGGCGGCAGCAGGGTGAGATGGTTAGAAAGCAAGTGGATGTGAATCTGAGCAAACTCAGGATGGTGGTGGAGGGCAGGGAAGCCTGGTGAGCTGCAGTCCATGGGGCTGCAAAGAGTCAGACGTCTTAGAGACTGAAAACAGCAGCGCTTGAGATGTGGATTTACTGATGTCTTAGAGCACAGAACAGAGGTCAGCGGACAGGCAAACAGGTGGCCAGGAAAAAATCAGTAAGAGCATAAAGACACCGAGATTTAGTGAAAAGCTATAACATGCAAAGGAGAGCTGAGAGAACAAGAGAAAGATTGGAAGAAATGCTGGTCAAGAAATTCTCAAGCCAGTGGAAGATATCAAGCCATATATTTGTGAAAATGTACAAGAACGAAGCAAAATGAGCACTAAGGAAAGCACACCTGAGCACACTGCAGTCTAACTTCAAAAGCGCGAGTGAAGGGGGTATTGTACACAGGCGGCAGACAGCTGGCTTTCCGCAGGATGATGGATGGTGGGAGACCATTGAATGATGTATTTACAATCCCGGGGAAATAACAGTTCACCCAGAATTCTCTATCCAGTTAAAACATTTTTTTTTAGAATAAACATAAAATGAAGATGTATTAAAATAAAAATTGAGAAAATTTGTCAATAGTGATTTTCATTAAAGCTAATGTTAAAGGAAAATATTTAGGTAGAAGGGAAATATTGATTTTTTAAAGTGAGAAATTTATGGAAAATTACAGAAAGAATAAACCTGGAGGGAAATCTAGCTGGCTACTGACTGACTGTAACAATAACAATATCATGTAGAATTTACATATGTATAAAATTAGGAAACAGAAAAGAAAAAAAAGAAGCTAGGATAAGTGAATGGGGTTCAGGAGTTGAGGTGCGGTTGCTCTGTCCAGGAAGCTGGGAGTACTAACTCTAATATATCAAGGACACATGTGGGAAATCATTGAAAGAGAAATAGAAAACGTATCTGGGGAAAATAATAAACTAATTGATTAGTCAAAATCTGGCAGAGGAAGGTCTAAAATGGACAGAGAAGATCCCTACAAAGCAAACTGTAACACAGTAAGTCTGGCACAAATACATCATTTATTACACCAGAATAACATGACCACTTGTCAAATAATTAAAGTACACTAATATTCTAACTGAAGACAAAGATGGTCAGGCTGGAGTACAAAAATGAAAGAAAATGAACAGCTGTTTCTCCAATAGCACGTGTAAGTGTGAGCACGTATATATGGGAGAGTGGGGAAAGGTGCTGGGCAGGCAGACAAAAGCTGGTAGAAACAGTGTAGACTTGAACATCATGATGAACAGAGCTGACCTGGTTAGCATGCACACAGCCCTGCATCTAACAGATGGCTGCAGCACACACTTTTTTCCCTGAGTAAACAAGGAACATTTGCCAAAGCTGATGACCTTTTGTATCATTAAAATCCCTCAACGAATTCTTAAGTGTTGAAAACATACAATGATCAATGACCACATTGATAATAATCTAGAAATCAATAACTGAAAGATACTTGGGGAAAATCTGAAATGTTTGAAAATAACATGCTGAAGTTCTAAATGATGCATTAGTCTAAGAGAAGTCTCAATGAAAATTAGGAAATGTTTTGAATTGGATGATAGAAAAACTTGTGTGATTACTAAAGCTGTACTGAAAAGAAAGTGTTTTAACTTTTAATTGTGTCTATTAGACAAAATGCTGAATATCAAAGAACTAATTACTTTATTCTAGAACTTGAAAAAAGGACAGAAAAGTAAAAAATTACACTCAATAAATTAGAAAGAATACAGAATGATAAAATCAGTAATTACTGAAATATAAAACATATAAGAAAAAAAATCAATAGCCAAATGTTACTTGCTTGAAACAGAATGATAAAAACAAAATTATAAACTCCTGGGAACTTTAATCCAGGGAGAATGCAGATGCCCAGTGGACAATGTCAATGGTGAGAAAGGAGACACCAGTGAGGATCTCACAGACGTTCAGTCATGAAAGGACCTGCTGAATGATTATGCCAGTGATCCTGACAGCTGAGACAATGCAGCAGATTCTGGAAAATGCAACTTGCCCAAAATAACACAAGAAAAAAATTGAGTCCATAGAGTCCCACTGAAAACATCCCCACCCAAAGCCCAGATCCAGCTGGCTTCAGGAGTGAGCTCCTCCAGATGCCGTGGAAGGAGTCACAGCAGTCTCACACACACTGTTCCAGGGAAGAGGGAAGAAAAATGCGATACTTCACAACTTGATTTATGAGCCCAGAATAACTTCATAAATACCTGACCACAAGATAGGAACACTACGACAATCTCCCACATGAGCGTGAACCCGAAAGTGCTTTAAGATTAGCAAATCCCAGCAGGACACAGCCGTGCGGCTCTGTAGGAAGTGCACCACGGCCAGCTGGGATCCGCTCCGGAGACACAAGGACGGCCCATACACAGGAGACCAGTGTGCGATCACGCGCAGTCGAGCAAGACTTGCTGCCGCGCAGGTGAAGCCTGCGGACGTGACGCTGAGGGAAACCCCCGGCCACAAAACGACAACCACGGGCAGCGCCACCCGTCCGAGGCGCGTGGAGGCGGTGCTGGAGACGGGTGGGGCGAAGGTCACGCAGGGTCCATCGAGCTGTCTGGGCTGACCCAGGAGAGCCCGCGCTGCCACGCGGCCCTCCCGGAACGAGAGACAGGGGCAGGCTCTCTGGGGCAGCGGGGCCAGAGCAGGAGGCGCTCTTGCTGACACCGACTCGGAGACGAGGTGTGGCCTGAGCCCGGGGCTGGCCTGCAGCGGGGAGAGCCAAGCGCAGCCCCACGTGGGGGCCCGCTCTGTCCCGGTGCGTGGCGGACATCCACGGAGGAGGCTGCCCGGCCATGGCGCGGTGTGGACGGCGGCCCCCGGAGGACCCCTGCCTCACACCCTGTGTGAAATGGGGAGTGCGGAAGAGCCCCAGAGGGGAAGGCACCATCCTCGCAGCTAACAGGAGAAGATGTCAGCCTGTGCTCAGCACCTGGAAGCCGCAAACGGCCACGTGGAAACCTACTGCGTTTGCCTGCATCAAGGTTAGATGCGCGTGTTCCATGGAGGACAGTCTATGAATGAGCTGTTTCCAGCATCAGAACCCAGTGGGGGGTCTGCCCCCCAGACCTCTCCAGAGCTCCTGACGCTACCAGGCAAGGAGGAGCTGCGACGTGGGCAGAGGATGCAGGTGGGCAGGTCACAGGCGGGCTTTCAGGAGGGTGAGCAGCCTCACCGGTGAGTGGGGGGTGGTGGTCACTTCATGCCCACTGGCTAGGGTGGGGAGGGGAAGAGGTGGGGGCGGGGAAGCCCTGCAGGGTGTGGGGAGCATCTCCCAGTGGGGACGGGCATCACAGCTGCTGGAAGGCAGCTGAGCAGACCTGGGCGGAGTGGGGGGCTCACCCTGCCAGGGGCACTGTCCAGGGTGCAAGCGTGGGGGGTGGCTGGTGTCACCGCCACCTTCTCTGTGGGGGGAGGAGGGTGGGGTCCCCAGCTGAAGGGACAGGTGAGGCGGTGCCTAACCCACCTGCATAGGCAGTGAGGAGGAGGCGCCCCAGCCTGTGCGAGGGGCAGCCCCAGGCCCTGCCAGCCACCGTCTGCGGGCTCGGACCAGACGGGTTTGCTCCAAAAACCCCAGGCTGACCCAGACACAGTGGTTTGAGAAATCAGTAAACCAGCTGAGTGGACGACAGCACGAATCTGGACGTGGCTTTAAAATAGTGTCGACTTTAGAAAATTAGCCACTAAGAGTAAGATAAATCACAGACATCAGTCATGGCACTAGAGTCAGTCAGGAAAC
The DNA here is from genome assembly GCA_006410535.1 of Litocranius walleri. Taxonomy (NCBI): domain Eukaryota; kingdom Metazoa; phylum Chordata; class Mammalia; order Artiodactyla; family Bovidae; genus Litocranius; species Litocranius walleri. Next base: position 328,438 of record SJYG01000833.1, on the reverse strand, counting down.
ACCTGGTGTGTCTGCATTGTTCGTACACAGAAAAGGACTTGCCTGGAGGCAGGGTGGGGGCTGAGTGGGACTGGATGTGGGGGGCAAAGCAGTGTCGCTGAGCCAGAGGTGACCCTCGAGGGGGACGGTGCACGGGCCAGACCCAAGCGGCTCAGTGAACTCTGCGTCCAAGCTTGGGAAGGAAGCAGAAGACAGAGCAAAACCTTTGGGGTTAGAACGAAATGCAGACGTTGTCGTCAACGTACTGGCTGTGGCAGGAGACTCGAAGAAGAGGTCAGTGTTACCTTCCCCTAGAACGGCTTTAAAAAGCTCCGTCTCTTCACGCCCAACCTGAAATGCCGCCTTTACCAACAGTAACTCCGGAAACCCTGGGATCCCCTGCTGACTTCACAGTCCTGCCCCACGGAGTTTCTTATGTTTCAACACCTTTTAGGGAGAGTCACTCTTCCGATTCTTTTTAGGGTTCCTTAGCTATTGTTGGATTCTCTTTTTTTAAAAACATAAACTTAAGAATTATTTTGTTGCAAGTTTCCAACATTGCCCCTTGGGGTTCGCTTTACTGGTTCTCTGAAGGGTGTTCAGCTGGGCTCCCCTCCTTCCCATGACATTAAGGCTTCTGAAGGGTGGGCTTGCCGTGGCCCAGCCCCTGTGGTGGACCTTGTGGTCGCACCTGTGGTCTCACCTCCGCAAACAGCAGCTCTTCACAGTGGGGGGCCATCGGGGCCCCTTGTCAGCTCGAGACCCCGCCTCGTCCACACAGCCCCGGTGGAAGGCAGAAGGCTGGTGCCTGGGGGTGGGTGAGAGAGCCCCCGGCTCAGAAGTGAGAAGCCCGCTTCCTGCTGGCGGGAGGCTGGGTCTCCTCCCCAGTTGGGCGCCTCTACAGACAGTTGCCAGGAGAAGGAAATGGCAACCCACTCCAGTATTCTTGCCTAGAGATTCTGTGGACAGAGGAGCCTGGTGGGCTGTCGTCTATGGGGTTGCACAGAGTCAGACATGACTGAAGCAACTTAGCATGCGTGCATGCATTGGAGAAGGCAATGGCAACCCACTCCAGTGTTCTTGCCTGGAGAATCCCAGGGACGGGGAGCCTGGTGGGCTGCTGTCCATAGGGTCACACAGAGTGGGACTCGGCTGAAGCTGCTTAGCAGCGGCCGCCAGGAACAGGTGGGGCTGCTGGAGGGGAGGAACCAGCTGGGTGAGGACCCGCCCTGTCGGCCCGTCCACAGGGACCCTCGGGGGCTCTTGGGGACCCATATTCTTGTGGCACAACTGCTTTGGGTTCTCTGTTCTTTGTGCATTTGTCGACATGCCGAGCACTCCTTCTCTTCAGCAGGGACAACAAGGGCAGTTCTCAGGCCACCGCCCACTCTCCCCGGAATGGCCATCAGTGGGGGAGCCGTGAGCTCTGTGGCCGGCCGGGTCATCTGCTTGTTTTGTGGGCACGACCTGCTTGTGCTGCCTTTGAGAACAGGAATAAGTCAGGAGCGCCCTTCTCCTCCTGACTCTGGTGGAAGTCGTTTCCTCTCACCACTTACCAGCTGTAACAGATGTGTCTTCGGGGGATCCGCAGGCCACTGCCCGGGGAAGCCATGGCGACAGGTCTGTAAAAAACTGCCGAGCAGGATGTTTCCAAATAAAGGGCCCGATTGTGCTCATCTACTTCAGCGCTGTCGGCTGGAGGGCCTCGTTACACACTTTCCTGGAAAACAATGCATTCTGTCTTCTCCTGGGAGTGCTGCGGCCGCCCGGCGCGGCTTAAAAAGGGCCCTCTGTGGGGGGCACACCCATCTCACCCCCTATCCCCAGCTTCCGCAGGCAGCCCCGGACGCGCAGGGCCCTGACTCCCGCAGCAGACCCTGGGTGGGGGGTGCAGGGCTGTGGGCTGCCCAGGCCCCTCGGGGCAGGAGGAGCAGGTGTGGCAGAGGCCCCGAGGGGCTCTCAGCCCCAGGGGCCACGGTGTGGACTGGGAGCCAAGTCTTTCCTGCCCAGCGGACTGGATGTGGGCCCCAGAGGGGACTGCGAACCTTGACCCGTACTTCACGTCAAAACAAAAATAAATTTAGAAGAGATCTGAAAGAGTCGCAGAAAGGCCCTCATGGCCCAGAGGCACATCTCTCAAACCGGAGAAAGCACGACTCAGGAAAGAAAAGAGGGGCGAGTGGGGCTTTATGGGAGCTGAGAGATCCTGTCTGTCAGAGACCCCAGGGAGGAAGCCCAGCCCAGGCTGGAGGGACGTGTGACACTCGGTCTGAGGAGCAGCCGGAGCCCATGGGCGCACTCATGGCTCATCCTGGGGTCTTTCCAGCTCACAGCGAGGGCCCCGTGTCCTAGTGACCCGAAGATGCGGCCTGTACCTCAGCGGTCCTCTCTGCAGAGGCTGCCGGCTGGTGGAGCCCCAAGGGCAGGAATGGGGGTTCCCGGATGGGACTGCTGGCATGCCTCCCCTCGGGGCTGCACCTGAAGATAGAAGCTGCACCCCCACACGGGTGCTGCAGCACGGCCCCAGGTGGAAACCAGAGTGGAGCGGACACGCACGGTCTGCCGGTCCTCCTGGGAGCATCACCGCGTCCCAGCGGCGCGGCCCCCCCCAACCCCATGTGCGGGGCTGCTTCTGGCTCTGAGCTGCTCCTGCAGGTGAAATGACTGGGAAACAAAAACGCAAGGCATAGGTGTTCTCAAGGGCAGACCCCACCTGCCGTGTTCAGATCGGGGCCCCCAGGGCCGCAGGGGCCGACCCACGCTGCCCGCTGTGCCAGGCTTCTGCACCCTGAGCCTCAGCCTCGGGGTCCCCTAAACAGAAGCCGGCAGCGTCTCTCCCCGGAAACAGCTCAGCCCCCAGGACACTCACTGCGTGTGCCGCTCTGTCTCCTTGCTCGTCTCTGTCTCTGTCTCTCTGTCTCTCTCTGTCTCTGTCTCTCTCTGTCTTTCTCTGTCTCTATCTCTCTGTCTCTCCCTCTCTGGGGGGAGGTGACCCTGGATCATCTCGGTGGTCTGGTGCAGTCACGGGGCTCCGTGCGGGCAGTGGGGGGACAGGAGGCGGAGTCTAGGAGGCACTGGGCCGTGAGCCCTGGGCTGGGAGGGGTGTCCAGATGCTGCGGGGGGAGCCTCGGGGTCTAGCCCGCACACCCAGAACGGAGCCTGAGAGCCCTGCTTCCTGTGGCCTCCAGAGCCACAGGGCGGAAGACGCACAGTCTCACAGTGGCCCCGGGTGCTCACCGCTGGTCGCAGGAGCTGGCCCGACAGCCCATACGGATGGGGCCAAGCGGGCGGGGAGGCAGGACAGCCCTTCGTGGCCTCACCCCTTGGGGGCCTCACCCCTCGGGAGCCGCCCCAGTCTGGCCTTGGTGCCCCTTCTGCCAGGTCAGCCCGGGGCTCACTGGGCTCCCGGAGGTCAGTGTCTCTGTCTCCAGGGTCCGCCCGGCCCCACGCCCGACTGATCCCTGGGGTCTGTCTGCCCACAGCAGTCCTCACACGGCCCTGACGTGTCACACATGCATCCACTCTGGGTCTAAAGTGCTCTGCAGTTGCCACTGGTGGACAGGGAGCTGCCCTGCAGGGCTGCCTCCAGGGACCAGAGGCCCACGCCGCCCGCCTGGCCAACCCCCGACCCCAGCTTGCCCCTTTCGTGGGACTCGGAGGAGCCCACAGCTGCTGGGGGGCGTCCCGCAGGGCTGCGGGGAGGGCGGAGCCACACGGCAACCCATTCCAGGCCCCCTGTCCACCCTGTGCTCTGGGCTCCAGCTGGCGCAGGGGTGGGGGTGGCCCCAGGAGGGGCAGGGAGCAACGGATTCACTCAGCCAACTGGGGGTGGGGGGTGCAAGGGGCTGGGAGCCGCCCAGCTTCTCCCGGCTCAGACAGCACTCCATACTCGCCCCGTCCGCTCTCCCAGCCTCTGGGCAGGAGTCCCATCCCCAGCATCTGCCTCTGGTCCTGGGGTCTCTTGTCCAATGCCCAGGGCCCGATTCCCCCGCCCCCACGTGTACGAGGTGCCGTCTCAGCACATCTGCAGCTGAGAAGAAAATGACACCTTTTCTTTCCCTCCCGCTTCTCTAGACCACTCGTGTCTTTAAAGCCAGAGAGAGGCTCTGCTTTTCCCCTGCCCTGCCTGGAGCTGCAGAGCCGCTCGGTTCCCTTAGAACCGAAGTGGACCGCTCAGGGTGAGTTAACCAGCTCACCTGTCCTCTGAGCAAGGCGTCCCCGCAGAGTGTCCTGCCCCCAGCCCCGTAGCCTCACGGCTTGCTCCCTGGAGAGAGGGGCCCCTATTCTGCACAGGCCTCTCCTCAAACTTGCGATTTTTAAAGTTTTTCCCCATCTGTTAAAGAGACATGTGTTTATTGTAAAGGAATAAAAAGTCCAGAACTGAAACAAGTGTCTCCCCCCAACTCCACAATAGGCACAACTTCTGCTAACAGCTTATTGTGTGTCTTTCCAGACATTCTCCACGCAAATGCAGACAGAATTATTTCTGCACAATTGGGATCATGACAAAAATACGCTATGAGACCAGCTGCGTTTTTCACTCAACGAGGCGTCCTGGACATTCTTCCTCAAGAGTCAGCCCGGATCCTGACCTTCTAGGAGCTGGAGGGGGTGGGGCTTGGGGGTCTTACCCTGCGGGGGTCCTGGTGCTGGTTCCCACCAGGAGTTGCTTCCAGTGATGTCACCTATTAGAGGCAGGGCTGCGGTGAGGACACACGGGCGTGCACACACACACTTGTGCACACACACACTTGCGCACACCCCAAGTGCGTCTGTGGAGCGCCTGCGAGCAGACCCCTGCTTCTCTGGGGAGTGCTGCGCTTGACGAGGCCATTGCATTCCAGCCCCAGTGCCTGTCTCGGACAAGGCGGCCTGCTGGGGGGAGGGGTCACCGAGCCCCAAGGTCCTCTCCTTCTCCATCACATCGAGTTCAGTTCAGTGCCCACCCAAGACTCGATGGCTCATCACCAGCATCAACCGAACACCCCCAGGCTCAGCACTCACTGTCACTGGCATTAACTGTCATCAGGGGCCAGCGCCGGGCAGAGGATATGGGTTTCTGTGGGGTGAGCAGAGCACTGGGCCGCTCCTGGTCCCTCCCAGTCGGCCGTGAACATGGGGCTAAGATGACCTCTCGGTGCCCAAGGGTGAATGTGATGCCTGGAGCCGAACTTCGCCAGCCTCCCTCCAGGCGACGTCCCCATCAGGGAGAGGCAGGTGGCCTGATGGGCATGGAACTGGGCAGCGTGCCCCGCCGGGGGTCGCCCTGCTCCCTGTCACGTGCAGGGAGGAGGGACGCTTCCCTGGGCCTCCACGTCTCTGTGGTCACCCTCTTCTGCTTTCTGCCTCTTGCAGGAAATTCTTCTGGGCAGTGCTTGCTGAATAGTTCCCAGAATCCGGCCTCCAGGCGGTGAGAGCCCAGAGCAAGGTTTACCCAGAGCCCGGGGAACGAGGCTGGCCTCCACCTGAGAAGGTCCTGTTTCTCCAGGAGGACTGAGCACAGGACACAGCTGCTCGGCCACGGGCGCCCAGTGGGGGCCTGAGGACCATAGCGAGCAGAAGGCGGCACAAAGGAGCCTCCCCTCCCTGCTGACCTAAGGGTCAGGTCACAGAAGACCAGCCTTTCCCTAGACACACAGAGCTGTAGGCCTTCGCCACCCCTCCAGCCCTGGCGCCCTGGTGTGCGGGGAAGGAGACATGTGAGGAAGCCACACCTCTTGAGAGCCCCATTTCTTCACCCAAGGGGGGAAACTGGTACAGTGGGGCAGAGCACCCTCGCGGCCCCTGAGAGGACACTTCAGGTCCAGGGACCATCAGCTGTGGTCTCCTCACGCTGCCCACCCCCTTATGAAGGCTGATGTCCACTTGAAAACTGCCTAGGACAGCTCCCTGGCCCGACCAGGATCAGCCTCGTGAGTCCAGGCTTCTCCTACGGAATCACATGGGGACCTCTCCTCCAGGCTGGACTTGAAAAACCGTCGATGTCTCCCCTAGACCCCCACCTCTGGCATTTAAACTGCTTGAATTATAACATTTCCATGACCACGTGCCATGGACTGGGTGCTGTGACCCCCGGGTTCATATACTGACCACATGCCATGGACTGGGCGCCGTGCCCCCCGGGTTCATATACTGACCACATGCCGGGAACTGGGCTCTGTTACCCCTGGGTTCATCCAGTCACTCGTCTACCCAGCAAGTGATTTCTGAGTACATGTCCTGTCCAGGCCGAGGTCCAGACACTCAGATTCCAGGCTCCATGGATCTTAGAGTGGCTGGAGTGAGTGGTCAGGCAGCGAAGAAACAAGGGGGCTTCCCAGGGCCAGGGACACCTCCGGAGGGAAGAAGCGGGAGGGGCCATGGAGGTGCGTGCAAGGAGCTTCCAGGCGCGGGACACCTGTGCAGAGGCCCCGAGGCAGGACCACACTTGGCACACATCCTGCCAGCAATGCAGCTGGTGTTGCTGGAGTGGCGGGACCAAGGACGCGGCACGGGAGGGCCTGGGGGTGGGGGTGCTGGGACAGTGGAGGCGCTGGGGGCCTGGGGGCGACGGGGCTGCCAGCCGGGCACTGAGTGCGCCTGAGGTGGGGGTAGAGCTGCCAGCCGGGCACTGGGGGGCCTGGGGGGCGGTGGTGCTGGGGAGCTGGAGGTGCTGGGGAGCCCTGGGGGTGACGGGGCTGCCAGCTGGGCGCTAGGGGCCCTGGGTGGGGATGGGGCTGCCAGCTGGGTGCTGGGGACCCTGTGGAGGTGCGGGGCTGCCAGCCGGGCACTGGCTGGCCCTGGGTGGAGATGGGGCTGCCAGCTGGGTGCTGGGGGCCCTGTGGGGGGACCGGGCTGCCAGCCGGGCACTGGAAGTCCTAGGGGGCAGCGGTGCTGGGGAGCTGGAGGTGCTGGGGAGCCCTGGGGGTGACGGGGCTGCCAGCTGGGCGCTAGGGGCCCTGGGTGGGGATGGGGCTGCCAGCTGGGTGCTGGGGACCCTGTGGAGGTGCGGGGCTGCCAGCCGGGCACTGGCTGGCCCTGGGTGGAGATGGGGCTGCCAGCTGGGTGCTGGGGGCCCTGTGGGGGGACCGGGCTGCCAGCCGGGCACTGGAAGTCCTAGGGGGCAGCGGTGCTGGGGAGCTGGAGGTGCTGGGGAGCCCTGGGGGTGACGGGGCTGCCAGCTGGGCGCTAGGGGCCCTGGGTGGGGATGGGGCTGCCAGCTGGGTGCTGGGGACCCTGTGGAGGTGCGGGGCTGCCAGCCGGGCACTGGCTGGCCCTGGGTGGAGATGGGGCTGCCAGCTGGGTGCTGGGGGCCCTGTGGGGGGACCGGGCTGCCAGCCGGGCACTGGAAGTCCTAGGGGGCAGCGGTGCTGGGGAGCTGGAGGTGCTGGGGAGCCCTGGGGGTGACGGGGCTGCCAGCTGGGCGCTAGGGGCCCTGGGTGGGGATGGGGCTGCCAGCTGGGTGCTGGGGACCCTGTGGAGGTGCGGGGCTGCCAGCCGGGCACTGGCTGGCCCTGGGTGGAGATGGGGCTGCCAGCTGGGTGCTGGGGGCCCTGTGGGGGGACCGGGCTGCCAGCCGGGCACTGGAAGTCCTAGGGGGCAGCGGTGCTGGGGAGCTGGAGGTGCTGGGGAGCCCTGGGGGTGACGGGGCTGCCAGCTGGGCGCTAGGGGCCCTGGGTGGGGATGGGGCTGCCAGCTGGGTGCTGGGGACCCTGTGGAGGTGCGGGGCTGCCAGCCGGGCACTGGCTGGCCCTGGGTGGAGATGGGGCTGCCAGCTGGGTGCTGGGGGCCCTGTGGGGGGACCGGGCTGCCAGCCGGGCACTGGAAGTCCTAGGGGGCAGCGGTGCTGGGGAGCTGGAGGTGCTGGGGAGCCCTGGGGGTGACAGGGCTGCCAGCTAGGGGGCCTGAGGGGCAGCGGAGGCACTGCGGGCCCTGTGGGGGGTTGCGGCTGCCAGCTGGGCACTGAGACTCCCCGGCCCTACACTCCCATGGACAGACTCTGCTGGAGTGAGGGAGAACCTCTGGGCCCCGCCTCCCCCACAGCGAGGGGTCCTGCCTGCTGACGACTGCCCCTTTATCCTCATCCCTGTATTTGGCTGGAGGAGCTGTGGTGATACCTGTCCCTGGGTGACAAGGTCTGCCCAGCATCCAGGGCCACAGGGAGCCCCGATCCAGGATGCCCCTCCGGGGCCGTGAGAAACAGTGTGCAGCCCTGCACTCTGACCCACTGACTCTGAGTCCTGGGACTGTGGGGGCTCCCCTGCCCTGGGGGACCCAGACATGGTGGTCTTGGAAGGGGATCCCAGCAGCTCGAGGGAGCCCCCACCTGGTGCCACCCTGGGATGGCCTGCCCTTAACCCCGCATGTCTGTGTGCCAGTCAGGCTGATGGAGACCTGGATCACGCTGCAGCAGGCTGACTGGCGAGGAGGCTGCGCCCTGTGCAGCTCATGCCCGGGACCCGCCCCTTCCCGCAGGGCCCACCCTCCACGGCCATCCACCCCCACCTGCCAGGGTCCAGCGTGAGGGACTCCACCCATGGCAAAGGTCATGAGAAAGGAGGCTTGGCATACGCAAAGGTGTGTTCAAGCCTCAGGAAATCCCCTGATCTCGAGCATCTACCCCAAAACCAGAGTCTGCTTTATTCTCTCACCTACACCTCTGACTTTACAGGGGGTTCTCCCTCATAACCATTTCTCTTGGAGAAGGAGTTAACTTGCAGCTCCAAGTTAATAAAAATTCCTGGGCGTGACAAGTGTTTCAACTTACAACTCTGAAGGTTATCTAGCCTGCCTGTACAGGTTCGTCCGGCCACATGTGATTGTTTACAGCCTCCCGACCATGAGAGCCACGAGATGTTTTAGACTTACTAAAGGCAAATTCTTTCGGGAAGTTAGAAATTATTGGTATAGTGGGTTGGTTAGGAATTATATTGGTGAAGGGTTTTTCACTTGTTGTGCCAATAATTGCTTCTAATTCCCTGCTCTGAGTGTGACAAGGGTGTCTCAGGTCAAACCTCTCTGCTGGCAGACTAGCTTGTGTGACAGGATTATCCATACTCCTGCCACTACACACGACTGTTTACTACCTCTCAACCATAAACAGCATGGAGAGTTTTGGAGTATTTTGAGAGTCTCAAATAGCATAGGGCTTTTCTCATTGTTGAGTCAATGATTGCCGCCAGGCCTCTATATCCTTAGGCACCTGGGAATATATTAATCAATGTATTTGGAATATAGCAAAGGAAATAGAGTAGTTTTTGATGTTAGCAATATTAGAGTTTTTGAGTTAATGAATTTTCTCTTTTGATATAGATGACTGTACTTTGTTATACATCACTGTGTCCTTGCTATGAGAAAATGTAACTTTATCACTATCTTAAGACTAAGTAGATCTTAAGGGGAACATTGGTGAAGGGTTTTTATTTGTTGTACTGATGTTTGCTGCTAAATCTCCATATTCCCTGCCTTTATAATGAATATAACAAGCATATAGGAGAAATAAGTATTAACCTCTAAGATTGATCATGTTAACCTTGGGTTAAATTCCTTTCTTGATTATAACTCATTACACCCTCACCCTATAGGAATGCAACTTTAGTTGGACGGTGGTGCCTGGTTTAAGAAAAAACACCCTTGGAAAAAATAAGTGTTTTGGTTATCAGAAAGAAAGGGTCGTACATGTCAGCAGGCCTCATGGCCAGAAGATGATGTAAAACCCTTAAGATCTTTTTTTTTTATGTGAAGCACCTGATTTTGATAAAGGTCAGGACTGCTGACCCCCGCGTGACTCTGTATTCATCCCTATGTGTAACAAAAGGTGTATAAGCAAACCCCCAAATAAAGAGATCAGATCAGTTTCCGGAAAGACGGATTCCCTCATGTTGTTCTTTCTTGCTCCCAGTTTTACTGGCTGAATTCCCATCTGGATCGTGGGTGCCCTCCAAGTCTACTTACATGTCCCAGCTTTCAAGCCCACGCAAGAAGGAGCCCAAGGAGGGGCACCTTCCGATATTCAAGTGGTGTCGGTGGCCCAACGTAGATGGTGCAAATTCCTTGTCTTGGAATTTTATTGGTATACCATGTAAACCAAGTTATTCAGCCTCTTTTTCTCTTCGACTATTTTCTGGCTGAATTCCCATCTGGTGCAGGGGTACCCACCAAGCCTGCTAATTTTGCCTGGGCTTCTAAGATCAGACTGAGAGGGGGTCTCAGTGCCTCCTCTCCTTCAGGAGAATGGGAAGATGCCTGCGACCTACGTAGGTGGTGATTGGTATTCCATGCAAACCAAGTTATTCAGCCTCTTTTTCTCTGCTAACTTTCTAATCCCTCTCTATCTGTAATTAATTAAGTTATTTCCAAGGACACCGACTCCGTCCCCACATTTGAATCACCCTGGATCCACTGCGGCTGGACCCTGGCCCCCACCCCACCTCCCCGGGGCCCGGCCAGCTAGCCCCTCTGCTGCAGAGGCTTCCCACCCTCTCTGGGCCCCGGGTGCTCTCTGAGTCCCCAGGGCGGCCCCAGTGCCCACTCAGCCAGCGCGTCCCTCTTCTGCAGCGGCAGGGGAGGTGGGAGAGAAGGCCCCTGGCTGCAGCTCTTGCCGCACCAGCCCCCCCCCCACCCCCCGATC
>SJYG01000833.1:304783-317770 GCA_006410535.1 Litocranius walleri | reverse complement strand
CCCCCCGATCACAAGCAGAAAGCTGCTCGTGCCCCTCCTGCACCCCTTCAAGGGCCGCCCCTGCCCCAGGCCGTGCCCCCAGGCTTCCGGCCACCTCCAGCCCGGGCCTGTCCTGCTGACCCCGGCACGCTGGCCTGAGTGGTCCCCGCTCCGTCTCCAGCCCTGCTCTGACCTCGCACCTGAGGCGTGCACCCAGCCTCCTGAGAGTAGGGGCCCACAGGAGGGGCTCGGCCCAGGGCTGACCCGCAGGTCAGGGGTGGGTCCAGCTGCTCCCCGGTTCATAGCGGGCTGGGGGGATGGTGGTCCGAAGCGTGTCTTCCACCTTCCCGCCCCCGGCTGCTCTCAGCGGTGAGTGGGGCCGTCAGTCAGCACCCCGTCTCCCAGGCCTGATGGGCAGGGAGGGCGGGACCTGGCCCCAGCAGTCAGGCTGCGGTGGGAAAGGGCTGAAACCCCCTTCCTGGGGGCACAGAGGGAGAAGCCCACCCACCCGGGGGTCCTCGTGTGGAGCCCTCGATGGAGGTCCCGTCAGCAAGACCAGGGGGGCACAACGGCGACAGCTTGGCCAGGCCAGGACCTGGGAAGCCCAGGAGAGGCCAGGTCAGCCAGCAGGCCCCTGCTGTTGCCTTGAGCGACACTGGGCCCCGCCCTCGGGGCCCACCACCAGGTGCCAGGGGTGGGCCCACAGAGGGGGCTGAGTGGACCCTTGCCCAGGTCCCCACCGCCCCCCACCACCACCACCTCCCCCGCCAAGGCGACGTGTCCCGTGGACTCCAGGACTGGTGGCTGAGGACACTGCTCCCGCCCCTGCGAGAGACCCCCGGGTCTGGGGTCGAGGTCCGTGCTGCATCCAGGGAGGAACTGATTCTGGAGGCCCAGCCTGGCTGCACAGCTGTTAGCAGCAGGCCGAGCACAGGGCCGCCTCCGCGCCTGAGTCCAGGCCCTTCCGGCAGGAAATCACTGACATAGCACCGGGGACAGAGGGAGGTCAGAGTTCACCACCGCCCGCCCCCAGAGGCCAGACGGCGGAACTTGTGGGCGTTCCCCTAACAAGCTTGCGCAAGCGAGAAGCAGCTGGGCAGAGCTGCCGACAGCTTCAGACCTGCTTCGGCTTCTCGGTTGATTCCGCGTTTCAGAGCCCCGTGGGCTCGTCGGCAAGCCCCGTGGGCCCGCGGGCAGGCGGCTGAGGATCCCGCCAGGGACTCGAGACAGCGGCTGCAGAGCCCCGCACAAGCGGGGGCCAGGGCGCCGGGGGACGTGCAGAGGGCGGGGGACCCTGGGGACGCCGGGTGCCTGTTTCCACTTGTGCGAGAGAGTGTCTGTGAGCACCCGCGTGTGCCAGTGCACAGGCATGTGAATTGTGAACGCGTGTGTGCTTGTTCAGGTGTGTGCACGTGTGTGTGCGTGTGAGCGTCTGGGGGGGTTGGTGGAAGGAGGAGGCCCTCCTCCAGCCCCCTTCTGCCCTTGGACCCTGAAGAGAACACGGTGAGGCCACCGTGTGGGCCCCCCCACAGTCACCCGAGAGAAGGCGATGTGGCTGCTGGGAGGCTTACTGAGGTTGCACAGGCACTGCCGCGGTTGGGGGGGACACCAGGGAACCTCTGGGCGTCATGTGAGCAGGTGGCATCCTGATCACCTGGCCATGAAGAGGCCCCAGAGCAGACACTCGAGAGGCATGTGTGGGCCCTCTCGGCAGGGCAGCGGGCCTGGTCCTGTCCAGAGGGCCTGAGCCCAGGCCGCCCACCCCCTGCCAGCAGCTCCAAGGGCATGGGCTGACCGGACCTCCTCCCCGGAGCCAGGAAGGGCAACTCGGGCCAGTAGGGCTGTGACCGCTCCCCACCGCCCTGGGGAGTGAGCACGGGTCCCCACCATCACCCAGCCCCGGGGCTTCTCCCCTGGAGCTGGGGGGCTGGGCCCCCGGCAGCGCAGGAGCTGGGGGTGGCTTCTAGGGGCATCCAGAATCTGGGCAGGCGCCAGGATCTCCTTCCTTCAGGGAAACCGTGGCTGGGCTGGTTCTGCGGATGGGAGGGTCCCTGCTGGGCAGGGCAGGGAAGGCCCCCACCTCCCCATCTCCCCTGTTGGGGGCTTTGCGGGAGGTGGGATCTGGGGGCTCCACCCACAAGGGTCTCCCTCCGCTTCACATCCTGAGCCCCAGCCGTGGGTCCACTCTGAGCCAGCTTTGCCTCTGGGACCTCAGGAGACGCCCTCAGGCCTCCTGCTGGCCGGGGCTGGGCAAGCACGTGCAGAACGACGGGAGACCCCTCAACCAGGCGCCCCGCCCCAGGGCCACGCTCCGGCAAGGCCCCTGGCCCTCCTGGCCAGATTCAAGCAGCAGGTGGCACCCTCACCTATCCTGCTGAGGCTGCCAGTCCAGGGGAGCCGAGGACCTGGGCGCCTGCTCAGTACTGCCGGACCTCCGGCTGCTCCAGGGGTGGACAGGGGCTTGGGGATCCGGGCAGCTGCCATTTACAGCAGACTAAAGCAGCTGCTCCAATGCACTAAGACCCTCCAAGGATAGAACACCATCCAGTCACATAAGAAGAGAAGGTGCAGGGATTTTTTTTCCTGCATAGAAATATTAAACTTCCATAAATCAGAAACAAAAAGCAAGTCTGAGAGCAAACTGAGTGAATGTCTGCAGCAAGATGACAGGTAAACAGGTCCTTCATATGCAAAGAGCTCCTGTTTAGTTGCTAAATCACGTCCGACTGTAGCCCGCCAGGCTCCTCTGTCCTTGCGATTTCCCAGCAAGAACAGTGGAGTGGGTTTCCATTTCCTCCTCCAGAGGATCTTCCCGACCCAGAGATCGAACCCAGCTGCACTGTCTTCTGCACTGACACGCGGATTCTTTACCACTGAGCCTCCAGGGAAGCCCAGCAAAAGCTCTCACCCATCAATAAAAATTGTACCGTAATAACTGTAGAAATGCAACGAATGTAGCATTAACACAGAAGGCAGTCTTGGTCATAGCCAAAGAAAGAAATACTAGACAAAATACAAGCTAAACAAACAGGAGGCGTTTCAGTTTCTCATTGGTTTTGGAATGCCAGGGGCTTGCCTGTAGGCTGCTAAGGGAAGTGTAAACTGGCGAAGCTTTCTGAAAAGCAGTGTAGCTCTGGATGTCACCGGCATGACAGTGATCCCACACCTCTGCCGGGCAGCTCGGGGTCAATTGGAACAGGGTCAGTGACCTGTGACAGAGGCGGGCGTGGCTTAGCACCTGCAGTCGCACAGCGGGAGCGCTGGCACCGAGCAGGAGGGAGCCAGGGGCCACGCCAGAGCCGCAGGCAGGAGCGCAGACCTTGGCTTTAAGGAACCTTTTGTTGTGCAGAAAGGGGCCATGAAAAGTTTCCAGTGAAACGAGCAGACACGAAACTCTGGCTAGTGAAGGGGTCATCTTGGGAGGCAGCACTGGGGGAATTTTCATTTCCTTCTTCTTATTTAATTTCTACATTTTCTAAATTTTCCGTAGTGGTCAGAACTTCTATAATAAGAAAAGGTAATGAACTTTTCTTTTTACAAAAATACAGCCTGGAAAAATAATTCTGATGAATGTATACGATGTGTGTTGTGAATATTAAGGAGCTTTTTGATCCATGTGGAGAGATCTCCAACACCTAGGAATCGCTGCCAACGCACTGGCCCTTGGGCAGGGCTCGGGCCCTGGGTGGCTCTGGGTCCCCTGCCCTTGCCTGGCCCCCGGTGACAGGGCAGGAGGTGGGAGCGTAACTGGGTGGGGGCAGCTGGCTGTTCTGTGCTGGAAAAACACGCACCCTCCTCTCCCCACCATCCTGCTTGAGTGGGAACACCCAGCTCCGCTCAGCTCTGCTCGTTCCAACGCACTCGGCAACTGCGGTGGGAATCCCGCCTCCAGGTCCCCGGTCCTCTCCCGTGTCGTCCTTTCTGGACAAAAACATCCATGAGGCTGCGTTTGCAATAACTTGAGTCAGCTCCGTGGTGGTGACCACAGAGACGGATGGGAGGGGCCAGCCCCACGGGGAGGCGACCACAGAGAGGGGGGCCTGAGGGTCAGAGCCTGAGAACTGCAGCCCCTTCCCTGGCCCGCCCCCTGTTCTCAAGGACACTGGCCTCTGCTCCAACCTCGGCTCTGACCTTCGTGCTGACCCCTGCTCTGACCTCCATGCTGACCCCCGCTCTGACCTCCGTGCTGACCCCCGCTCTGACCTCCATGCTGACCCCCGCTCTGACCTCCACGCTGACCCCTGCTCTGACCTCTGAGCTGACCTCCGCTCTGACCTCCGTGCTGACCCCCGCTCTGATCTCCATGCTGACCTCCGTGCTGCCCTAGGCTCTGACCTCCGTGCTGACTCCTGCTCTGACCTCCGAGCTGATGTCTGCTCTGACCTCCATGCTGACCTTCAGGCTGACCTCGGCTCTGACCTCTATGCTGACCCCCGCTCTGACCTCAGCTCTGACCTCCGTGCTGACCCCTGCTCTGACCTCCGAGCTGATGTCTGCTCTGACCTCCATGCTGACCTTCAGGCTGACCTCGGCTCTGACCTCTGCACTGAGCTCAGCTCTAACCTCTATACTGACCTCCGCTCTGACCTCGGCTCTGGCCGAAGGCGCTTTCAGGGCCCAAGAGGTGACCCTGCTTCTCGGCGGAGGAACCTACTGACTCAAGTCCGGCCTCATGGGCGGCTGGAAACTACACAGAAGGAGGAGGAGGAGGGGAGAGCGGCGGCTCCCGGCCGTGTCCTAGGAAGGTCTGGGTGGCTCCCCAGGCTGCAGCCCAACCAAGCCCTTCGTCTGGGACACCGCCCTCCACGCTGTGGCGCGGGCCTCCGTCCTCAGGTGCTGGTCCCTCGGGGGTCAGTGGGGAATCCTGGGGTCGCACCTGCACCCACTCCGTCGCCGGGCCCCCACCGCAGCCACGGGCGGGCAGCCTGGGAATGCTGCCCGACCCCAGGGCTGTGATCGTTTCTGAGCAGGAGCACTCTGCCCTGGAAGGGTCTGGATCTGGCCTCCTCCGTGCTTTCTTCGTGCTGACCCCTGCTCTGACCTCCATGCTGACCCCCGCTCTGACCTCCGTGCTGACCCCCGCTCTGACCTCCATGCTGACCCCCGCTCTGACCTCCACGCTGACCCCTGCTCTGACCTCTGAGCTGACCTCCGCTCTGACCTCCGTGCTGACCCCCGCTCTGATCTCCATGCTGACCTCCGTGCTGCCCTAGGCTCTGACCTCCGTGCTGACTCCTGCTCTGACCTCCGAGCTGATGTCTGCTCTGACCTCCATGCTGACCTTCAGGCTGACCTCGGCTCTGACCTCTATGCTGACCCCCGCTCTGACCTCAGCTCTGACCTCCGTGCTGACCCCTGCTCTGACCTCCGAGCTGATGTCTGCTCTGACCTCCATGCTGACCTTCAGGCTGACCTCGGCTCTGACCTCTGCACTGAGCTCAGCTCTAACCTCTATACTGACCTCCGCTCTGACCTCGGCTCTGGCCGAAGGCGCTTTCAGGGCCCAAGAGGTGACCCTGCTTCTCGGCGGAGGAACCTACTGACTCAAGTCCGGCCTCATGGGCGGCTGGAAACTACACAGAAGGAGGAGGAGGAGGGGAGAGCGGCGGCTCCCGGCCGTGTCCTAGGAAGGTCTGGGTGGCTCCCCAGGCTGCAGCCCAACCAAGCCCTTCGTCTGGGACACCGCCCTCCACGCTGTGGCGCGGGCCTCCGTCCTCAGGTGCTGGTCCCTCGGGGGTCAGTGGGGAATCCTGGGGTCGCACCTGCACCCACTCCGTCGCCGGGCCCCCACCGCAGCCACGGGCGGGCAGCCTGGGAATGCTGCCCGACCCCAGGGCTGTGATCGTTTCTGAGCAGGAGCACTCTGCCCTGGAAGGGTCTGGATCTGGCCTCCTCCGTGCTTCCCACAGGACACTCTCCCAGTTAGCCAGCCACCCACAGATGGGGGGCCGTGGGGAGGACGGGACAGGGCCCAAGCATCCCCCCCTCAGGCTCAGCCCCCCTGCAGATGCGTCTCCTCACCTTCGAGGCAAGCCTGTGACCTGATGAAATCTCAGGAGGCGCTTTCAGAGGCTGCAAGGCGGCAGACTAACCACGGAGGATGCCGCTAAGCCCAGCCCTGCTCTTTGAAAGCTCTGAGAACCGATTTTATCAACGGAGCAACTGTCTCAAAGGCTCCAGGGCCTGGAAGGGAAGACACCGGCCGGGGCGAAGACCCCCCGCCCGCCTCCTGCCCCATGGCCGTCCTGGAGCCCGGACAGGCAGGGCGGTCAGTGGCGCTGCGCCAGGCTCGGGCCTCTGAGCGAGCCTGAGCTGGTCTCAGCTGCTGGGCAGCCCTGCCCTCTCCACTCTCTTCCTGCAGAGGACGAGCAGGGCACAGCACGCGGCCCCGCCTGACCCCCCGCCCCAGGGGCTGGGATACGTAGCTAGCCTGAGTCCAGCCTCGGAAGGCCCGCAGCAACAGCGGGGAGCCCAGGGCAGAGTGTGCACCCAGGCAGGAGGCTTACAGGCAGGCCATGGTGAGAACATGCCCGTCGGGGCCACAGGAAGGGCCCTGGGCAAACAGCCCTGGGTGACCTCGCGGGGAGGGCTGACCTCCTGGGAAGGGCTGACCTCGTGGGAAGGGCTGATGCAGCCTGGTAGGGGTCATACCGTAGCAGCAGCACCATCATGGGCACACAGCATGCCCACCGAATGGTGGACGACAAGGAGGGGCCCCCAGGGAGCGTTCCCCGGGGATGGTGACCGACAGCCCCATGGCCAGAGTGGAGGGGAAGGGGACACACTGAGGACATCACGGCGGATGTCGAGAGCAGGCACGGAGGCCAACACGGCCCCACAGAGGGTGGGGGCCACGCTGCCGGCACCACAGCCGGCACCACAGCAGCTCCAGCCCGAGCGTCAGGGAGACGGGAGCTCCGGCTTGGCAGGCGTCAAGGGCTCATGACATGGCCTCGGGGGTCCCCACCAGGCCCAGGGGCTGGGGGCCGCTGCATCCCAGGGTCCCCTCTGAGCTGGGATTGCTGTGGGAGGTGGGGGCGGGGCCCCTCCAGGACCAGGGTGGGTTGGGGTGTGGACTGAGGTCTGGGGTCAGCCCAGGGTGCCCCCCTGCCGGGGATCCGGCCTCTCTCTCCGGGTCAGCACTTGGCCCCTTGCCCACTATCACAGCTTCTCGTCTACACCCCTCCCAGCCAGCGGGGGCCTCACTGGGCGGCGGTGCCTGCGGGTGGCGAGCGCTTAGTTGACCAGCCAGTTCACTGGCCAGACTCCTGGCATTGCCGCCCAGCTGTGGCTTCGGCCTGAGACAAGTGCTTTGTGACGCTCCCCCTGCAGATTCGTAACTCAAGGTGCCTCCTGAAACCACACCTGCGCTGCTCAGCTGGGGGCGGAGGGCAACTTGCTTACCCTGCCTCGTGCCCTCCGGCGGCAGGCAGGCGGCCTCTCCCAGGAGCCAGGCTTGGCTGGGGGCCCACTTTCCGCCCCGGCGGCAGCCAGCAGGACTGGGAGCCCAGTGGGGTGGGGGGATGGCCCCAGACAGGGGCTTCTGCCTGCAGCCCAAAGACGGGGGGACCCAGCTTGAACCACTTCCCCAGAAAGGCCCGGCAGCTGGAGTCCAGATGTAGGGGGGCGCAGCCTCACCTCCCGGGCTGGGTGGGCTCGGTCAGCGACTGGCCGGGACGGCCCCTCTGGGGCTGAGGCTGCAGAAGCCGGGACAGAGGAGCCTGGCAGGCTGCCGTCCGCGGGGTTGCAAGGAGCTGGACTGAAGCAACTGAGCACACGCGTGCTGAAGAGGCAGCACCCTCAGGACCCGGCCGGCCGGAGAGAAGGCAGCTCCGAGGAAAAGGCTTGTGGAGGCTGGACTGCCTTCTGGCTGGCGAGCCCAAGTGCCAGGTGGATGCCCATGTTTCCCGAGCCGGCCTTCCGGCCCCTCCTGGCTGGGCTCCAGCGGCGAGGGCACCCTGAAATCTGGGAGCGGGTCTCTCCTCACCTCCCAGCCTCCTTGGGCCTGTTGCTCAGGCCCCTGGGGCTCGCTGGACCCTCGGGACACCCTCGACCCTGTGGGGACAAAGAGGGATGCACACTGGCTCCACGGGGGCTGTGTGTCAAGGGGCCTGACTGCCTCAGGCAGGGGGTTGCCAGCGGTGCAGACAGCCAGGCCTGGAGGCTGAGCTGAGCAGGACGGGGTCCCTTCGGCTCCTTGAGGTACCCTGAGCCAGGAGCCAGGCAGACGAGCGGGCATCCCTGCTGGGGCTGGTGGATGGCACTGTGGGGCTGGATGGCACCTCTGAGGTCACACCTCTCAGCTGAGAGAGTCTGCCCTCGTCCCACTCCAGATGCAGGAGGGGCCTCGTGGGGCCGGCAGAGCAGCTGTCACTGGGGGGACAGGCGCCCCGGGGGCCTTTCCGAGGAACAGGCGGAGGTCCCCCAGCTGAGCTGACGACGCAGCAGACAGTGGCCAGGAGGCAGGAGCAGCGAACAAAGGGCAGCCCAAGTCAGGGCCCCCCGGGGCCCCCGGGCCCGGGGCCTCAGGGACAGGGGGCCCAGTCTGTCGCCCGTCTCCTGTGAACTGTCTATCCAGCTGAGGGCAGCCAGGCAGGCGTAGCGGCTACTCTCTGGAGACTTCAGTTCAGTTCAGTTCAGTCGCTCAGTCATGTCCGACTCTTTGCGACACGCCAGGCCTCCCTGTCCATCACCAACTCCCAGAGCTTGTTCAAACTCATGTCCATTGAGTCGGTGATACCATCCAACCATCTCATCCTCTGTCATCCCCTTCTCCTCCTGCCCTCATTCTTTCCCAGCATCAGGGTCTTTGCAATTGAGTCAGCTCTTCGCATCAGGTGGCCAAAGTATTGGAGTTTCAGCTTCAGCATCAGTCCTTCCAATGAACACCAGGGACTGATCTCTTTTAGGATGGACTGATTGGATCTCCTTGCAGTCCAAGGGACTCTTAAGAGTCTTCTCCAACATCACAGTTCAAAAGTATCAATTCTTTTGCAGTCAGCTTTCTTTACAGTCCAACTCTCACATCCACACATGACGAATGGGAAAACCACAGCCTTAACTAGGCAGACCTTTGTTGGCAAAGTAATGCCTCTGCTTTTTAATATGCTGTCTAGGTTGGTCACAGCTTTCCTTCCAAGGAGGAAACTTCAATATACGCCCTGTTTATCCACCCACTGGAGGTGGGCCACCTGGAGGCCTTGCTCAGTGAGGCTGGGGAATGACGGCCATCTTCCACCCAGAACAGGGCCAAGTGGAGGACGCAGGACATGGCAAAAAGAAGGCCCTCCCACTGGCTGACGCAGAGAGGGTGTGAGGATGCGGTCTGTTCTCCTGGGCCCAGGAGGCAGGCGGGGCAGGGCCTCAGTCCTGGAGGGGCCCTCCCTTGACAGGACCCTGTGAGGTGATGGCTGTTGTCCACATCAGCCCCGCCCTCTCCTGCCATCACCCACCTGGAGCACAGGGGTGCAGGTGGAGCAGGCCTCGGTCACTGCACAGGCCCTTCCTCCGGACCCTGGCAGCCAGAGCTGGTGGGACGTCCTGGCTTCCTCCTGTCTCTGGGTGTGGGTGCTAACGCTGCCCCGGCCGTGTCCACGCCCACCGAGGACGCCCGAGAGTCCTGGTGGGTGAGCCCCCTTGAGTCGCCCCAGGGAGGCCCCACCTCCGCTCACCTGTGTCTCTGCCATGTGACCCTCCTGGGGCTCACTGAATCCGAGTCAAGAGTTCTCGGCACCAGTGACCTCGAGGGGCTCCCCAGGATATCTGGCTGTGCCCTGCAGAGACGTGGGCAGAAGACCAAACAGACAAACCAGAAGAATGCAGAGGTGTGCCACCAAAACACGAGCAACAAAAAATAAAACGGACAAACTGGAAATGTCAACATTAAAAGAACACCATGAAAACAGGGAAAAGACAGCCCACATGATGGGAAAAATATATTTGCAAATCGCATATCTGATAAGGAACTTTAATTCATAATATATAAAGAACATTCACAACTCAATGGTTAGAAGGACAAAGGTTTAACAGACAGCTTTCCAAGACAGACGTGCAAACAGAGAAGCACAGAAAAAGATGCTGGACGTCGCCAACCGCCGGGGAAATGCAAACCCAAACCACAGGGACGCCAGCCATGCGCACAGGACGGCTGGAGCCAGACGCGCAGGGACAGGCATTCGCAAGGGCGTGGAGCCTCCCCCACGGCCGGCGGGCCAGGAGCGGGCAGCGTGTGGAGAACGCCGGACCTCAGTGCGTCCACTCCCCGCAATGTGAATCAGAGGTCCCTAGGGACCCTGAGAGCCCACCCCAGTTGCCAACCAAGAGAACTGGAAACCCATCCACAGCCTTGGGCGTGAGCGTCCAGAGCCCACTGAAAGCAGAGCGACCCAGGCGTACACGGTTCAACAGAACGGGGTCCACTGGCAGCACAGCACGCCACTCAGGCACCAAGGGGAACGGAGCCCCGACATTCTACCACACAGACGAAGCCTGGATGCACTACGCCGCGTGGAGGAAGCCAGACTCACAGGGCACACGCCACGGGATGCTCCTCACGTGAAAGTCCCGAATAGGGTGATGCAAGGAGGGTGGGCACACCCCTGGCAGCTGGGCGTAGGAAGATGGGCGTGCCAGGGTTTCTCTCTGAGGTGCAAAGATGTGCTGAATCTGCCAGGGGTGGTCGTGCACACCCATGAAAACGCGGACGTCGTGGGCCGTACAGAGGGTAGGGGCACACTGGGCCGTGTGCACTGAGGTCGGGAAGCCAAAGAATGAGCACAAAGGATAACGTTTGAAGATGCCAGTGAGCCCAGGTCCACATGGACAGGGGTGCGCCTTCTGCTTTTCGGTCCCGCTGCCCAGCGCTCTGTGACAAGGTGCCCGTGAGGCACCTTGCCGACGCCAGGCAACCCCGGGAGGCCAGCCTCCCTCCCACCCTCCCAGGACCTGATGGCCCTGCCCGTGACAAAGACCAGAGCCTCTGCCGGAAAGGGCGCGGCTCGCCGGGCTCTGCCAGCACACCTGGTGGGCATCCTCGCCAGCCCAACACTGCGGGCACGCCAGGCTGGGTCCCACGCGGGGCCACAGCCGACCCCGGAGCCGCTGCCCGGCGCGGACGTAAGCGCGGTGCACTCGAAGGGCCGCCGCCCCCACGCCCACTGCGCAACACACCATGCTATCGTCATCGTCACGAAGACACGAACAGGGCGAACAGGGTGCACGCAACCACAAGACGAGGAGCCGCCGCACTCTCCTCCCCATCTCTCTGCCTGAAGGTGGGGCTCCCTCTGGCGCTGGCCTCCAGCTGGGGTCTTTCGGAATGGATGGTGGGAAGGGCTCATGGGCCAGGCTGCCCGCGGCACTGTTCGTGACACATGTTCACACCTCCACGGGCAACTTGCTTCCCGGCTGAGGGTCGGCCTGGGTCAGGAGCAGGACTCCAGGCCAGCCTCCCATCCAGTCCTGGACCAGCTGTGCGACTGTGGGAACCACGGGGCACCTGTGGCGGAGAGTTGTCAGTCACTCAGTCATGTCCAAACCTTTAGGACCCCACGGACTATAGCCCAGCAGGCTCTTCTGTCCATGGGGTGCTCCAGGCGAGAACACTGGAGTGAGTAACTGTTCCCTTCTCCAGGGAGTCTTCCCCACCCAGGGACTGAACCCAGGTCTCCTGCGTTGATGGCTCAGCTGGTAAAGAATCCACCTGCAAGGCGGGTGGCATGAGACTGATCCCTGTGTCGGGAAGATCCCCTGGAGGAGGGCATGGCAACCCACCCAGTATTCTGGTCTGGAGACTCCCTCAGGCTGTATAGTCCACGGGGTCGCAGAGAGCTGGACACCACTGGGCGACTCTCACTTTCTCATTTTCTTTACCATCTATGCCCCCCAGGGAAGCCTCGGGGCACCTGGACCCTCTAAAACGAGGCAACAGCAGCACCCACAGCCGGACAGCCCGGAGCCTGGACCACAGAGTACACGTGGAGTGTCCCTGCGCTCGGCTGGGTGGGGGCTGGTCAAGGCCTGAAAGGTGTGGGGGGGCCTGGTGGGTGTGGAGGCTGCAGCCGGGGAGGCCCAGCCCCTTGAGGGGGGTGGGCCAGGCTCGGGCAGAGGAGGGACCTCACCTACGTCCAGGGCACCAGCTGGCCTTGGGCCACGTGGGTCACTCATGGAGATGGAGACGTGGCCGTGACTCGGGGCGACAGGCGCCTGCCGGGCTGCAGCTGCTTCCCGAATGCAGGCGATTGGCCGGTGAGGGGCTCAGCTGAATCGAGGGGAAAAGCTGAGTGGCCGTGCCAAGCCGGGATTCAAGGAGGTAAGAAGGGGCAGTTTCTGGGAAGGCAGACTGAGAAGCCTTCCGGTAGGGTAGGCAGTGGTGGGACAGGGCAGCGGGGAGTGGGGAGAGCTGGAAGGGAGCTGGTGGTGGGGTGGGGGGTAGGGCTGGGTGCCCGAGACCCCAGGTCGCCGACACCCCTCACTGCCCAGGAGTCCAGCCCTCGGCCACCCTGGTCCTTGCCTGTCCTTGAATACCACGAGGTAGAAAGAGTCCGGCGGGTCCCCATCAGTTGGGCCGGGACCGCAGCTGGCTTTTCCCAGAAACCCGGTCCCCACCTGCTGTCCTTCCAAAGGACGCCCCCCGCCGCACCCCTCCTCCACCGCCCCGCCACCGCCACGGGCCTCTTGACCTCTCCGGCCCCCACCCTCTCCCTGAGACCAGCTCCACCAGCAGCCAGGCGCGTGCCCTCTAAGGTCCCCTCCGCCAGCGGCAGGGGCGCTGGGGGGCCTCTCGAATTCGGGGTGCCAGGACGCGCCGTGAGCGGGTGGGGCCGGGAGCTGTCCACACAGCGTCCACCGCAGCCCCCGACTCCCTTGCAGACCTTCTGCCCGGGGTCCTGTCGCGGGCAGCGCCGCCCCCGCGCGCAGGGCTGGGCTCGCGCCCCCGCAGGAGGCGGGCTGGAGGCCGGGCCCGAGCGCTGCGGGCGGCGGCCGCGGGGGGCGCTGCGGGGGCCGCGG
>SJYG01000833.1:287233-297621 GCA_006410535.1 Litocranius walleri | reverse complement strand
ACGGGGAAGGTGGGGGGTCACGGGGAAGGTGGGGCTGTCACGGGAAAGGTGGGGCGGTCACGGGGAAGGTGGGCGGTCACGGGGAAGGTGGGGCGTCACGGGGCGGCGGGTGTCACAGGGGGAGACAGCTCCGCGGGGGCACCACAGTGCACGTGGCTGAGGCCTTCCATCCTGTGTCTTCCCAGCTTTAGACAACAGAGCTGGGGCCCTTCCTCTCCTTCCCTTGATTTGTCTGAAGTGATTTACGCTGTTTTAAAACCGAGCGTGGCGCCCACGGTTGTCTCCGGGCATGTTCCCCAGCCCGAGGCATAGTTCCAGCTCCTTCGGGAGCTCGGTGGGTGGTTGCAGCCTTGAGTCAGTGGCCTCCGAGAGCCCGCAGCCCCTGACCCCGCGGTCCTCTTGCTCCCAGGGCGGGCAGGTTGGGTGCCCTCAGCCGCAGGCCCAGTGCCGCCCAGAGGGAGGCCCCGGCTGGGACCCAGTGCAGGGCCACAGTCAGCTCCACCCTCCTGCCAGGGGTCCTCCCCCAGGAGGGCACTGAGGTGCTACTGTCCTCCTGGCTGCCATGAATGGTGCCCAGGCCCTCTTCCCGGGGAAGGACCGTGCGCGTTGTGCTGGAACAGAGGGACCCCCGGAGCTGCGCTGAGTTTCCAAGGGGAAACCTGGAGGAGGTTGGAAGGCGAGAGCAGGCCTCCTGCTCGGGGGTTCATCTGCTGCTGCCAGACCACGCGGCTGCCCCGGGCCAGGGGCGCTTCTGAGATGAGGTCATCATGTAACAGACGTTTTCCAAAAAGTAAATGCACAAGGTCAGCAGGTCCATGAAAAGATGCCGGGCATCCTAGTCATCAGGACCGCAGCGAGGCGTCACCTCCTCCTATCGGGACTGCTGCCCCCAGAAGAACACAAGTAACAAGCGCTGGAGAGGGTGTGGCAAGAAGGGAGCCCCCCTCCACTGTTGGTGGGGGCGTGGAGCGGTGCAGCCGCCATGCAGAACACTGTGGAGATGCCTCAGAAGTTACAAAGAGAAGTGCCAGGTGGCCCAGCAGGCTCCCTCCTGGGCACATATCCGGAGAAAGCAAAACCAGCTCCAGGAGGCGATGTGCAGCCCCACGCTCCCGGCAGCACAGTGACCTCGACAGAGGCTGAGGCTGAAGTTCTGGGACTTTGGTCACCCGATGCAAAGAGCTGACTCACTGGAAAAGAGCCTGATGCTGGGAAAGATTGAAGGCAGGAGGAGAAGGGGACGACAGAGGATGAGATGGCTGGATGGCATCACCAACTCAATGGACATGAGTTTGAGCAAGCTCCAGGAGATAGTGAAAGACAGGGAGGCCTGGTGTGCTGCAGTCCGTGGGGTCACAAAGAGTCAGACACAACTTACTAAGTGAATACCAAGACACAGAAGCTCCTTAAATGCCCTTTGGTGGTGGATGGATGGGTAAAGAGGATGCGGTGAGTACACGCAATGGGATATTTCTCAGCCATAAAGAAAAAAAATCTTGCCCCAAACATGGATGGACCTTGAGGTCATGGTGCTAAGTGGAGTAAGTCAGGCAGAGAAAAACAAGTGCTATGTGACCTCTCACCTATGAGGACTAGAAATATGTAAATATGTGTATAAAACAAGCTCCGCGTTGCAGAGAATGAATTGATTGTGGGAGGTGGGGGCGAGTGGGAGTAACGGGTAAAGGAGGCTGAAAGGCTTCAGTGAGGCAAGCGCAGGTCTGCTCAGGACTCTCTTTCACCGGTGGCATCGCAGATTAATTATTCTTGAGTCGACTTTGGTTCCTGTTTGTGAAGCCGGGGAGGGGGCTCCGGTCTCCGCTCCGGCCCCAGGGGTCTGGACGCAGCCACGGAGCCTCTGCGGGTGTCGCCTCCCTGCAGGCGTTTCCCCCTGAGGGTGTGCTGCTGCTTCCAGAGGCAGGGAAGCCCACATCGCTTCTCAGAGCAGCTCAGCCCTCGATGTCCTGGGCTGCAATCAAGTGTGAGCCTTTAGCGTCTCCAGCATGCTTGCCTCTGCTGCGGACACTGGCATCACGTGTGAACATGTGGGGCCTTCTCAGCTAAAAACACAAAGCTGAAAAAGTGCGGGGTTCTGCTCTACTTTGGAACTGATCTTCTTTTGAAATGGGAAACATGAGGCTTTAGTATGGATGGAAGGGAATGAAAGTCCAGTGGTTTTTCCAAAGGAAGAGCTCAGGTGGAGGAAGGATGGGCACGGGCATCTTGTCGACATTCTGTGTGTGCTGTGACCTCAGCGGCCGGGGGGCTCAGAGGGGAAGGAGGGGGCAGGCACCGGGAGGTGGATCCCGGGGATCTTCCTTTCGCTATGAAGCTCCTCCTTATTGGTTCTGAAGACTGAGCCAGTAGTGGGCACGACTGGGAGAAAATGAAGTCTGCAGATTTGTTGCAGATTTTGTGTTAAATGAAAACAAAGTTCCAGAATGCTGAGAACTGAAATCACTGGAGTTTTTTAGCATATGTTACGGGCACGTCTTGATTCTCTGTGGTAGAGACTGTGTGTGCATCCATGTATATGCGGGTGTGCATCAGACATACATGTGTGTACACGCATATGTGCGTACATGCGTTTATTGTGTTTGAGCATATATGTATGTGTGCTCTCACACGTGTGTGTACATGTGTGCTCGTGCACAGGTGTGTGCATACGTGTATGAATGTGCATGTGTGCGTATGTAAATGTGTGTGCGTCTGTTGTGCTCATGCATATATGTGTGTGTGTTCTCACGCATGTGTACATGTGTGTGATGCATGGGTGTGTGCACACGTGTATGTGTGTGCATGCGTGTGTGCATATGTAAATGTGTGTGCGTCTGTCTGTTGTGCTTGTGCATATATGTATGTGTGTTCTCACGCGTGTGTACATGTGTGTGCATGCATGGGTATGTGCACACATGTATGAATGTGTGTGCATATGTGTGTGTGAATGTGTGCGTCTGTTGTGCTCGTGCATATATGTGTGTGTGCTCGTGTGCGTGTGCGTACATGTGTGTGATGCATGGGTGTGTGCACACATGTATGAATGTGTGTGCATGCGTGTGCGCGTATGTAAATGTGTGCGTCTGTTGTGCTCATGCATATGTGTGTGTTCTCACGTGTGTGATGCATGGGTATGTGCACACGTGTGTGAATGTGTGTGCATGCGTGTGTGCGTATGTAAATGTGTGTGCGTCTGTCTGTTGTGCTCGCGCATGTATATGCGTTTTTGTACATATGCATGTATGTGAGTGTACACGAATGTGCGTGTGTGCACATCATTGTTCAGTTGCTCAGTCGTGTCTGACTCTTCATGGCCCCGTGGACGGCATCATGCCAGGCTCCCCTGTCCTTCGCGATCTGGAGTTTGCTCCAGCTCATGTTCCTATGTGCACATGCGTATGTATGCAGGTCCATGCGTGTGTGTGTGCATCTCTGCACACATGTGCATGCATGCGTATGTTGTTTGTGAATATAGTGTGTTCATGCACATGTATATGCCTGTGTGAGCACTGTGTTTGTGCACGTTTCTGTGTGTGTGTGTGCTTGTATATAGGGCATATAGGGCTTCCCCTGTGGCTCAGATGGTAAAGAATCCGCTGGCCGTGCAGGAGACCCTGAGTTTGGTCCCTGGGTCAGGAAGATGCCCTGCAGGAAGGCATGGCAACCCACTCCAGTATTCTTGCCTGGAGAATCCCATGGACAGAGGAGCCTGGCGGGCTGCAGTCCATGGGGTTGCAATGAGTTGGACACGACTGAGCAGCCGACACTTCTGTTCACACTGTGCAGTTTCTCACTGGCTCTGTACACACCTTAGGGTGCAGTTATTTCCCCCGCAGGTGACCTTAGTAACCCCACCACATAACTTGTCCACAACCATGGGCTGTGGGCTGAGCTCCTGTGGTGTGTGTTTTCAGGCCTCCCTGACACACATGTGGATCCCCTCTCCAACAAGCTTCACGAGTGGGTCCTTGGGGGCCTCTCTGGGGTCAGGGTCTTTTGTGTGTGTGGTTGCCAAGAAAGAAATCCCCATAGACCAGGGCAAGTGGGCATGCGATACTGCTGCTAAGGCACTCAGTTGTGTCTGACTCTGCGACCCTGTGGACCGTAGCCTATCAGGCTCCTCTGTCCATGGGACTCTCCAGGCAGGAATCCTGGAGTGGGTTGCCATGCCCTCTTCCAGAGAATCTTCCTGACCCAGGAATCGAACTCGCATCTCTCACGTTTCGTGCATTGGCGGGTAGGCCCTCTACCAGATGCATTCTGCCAGATACATTCTGTATTTTTTTGACCAAAATGAGTGAATTTGTGAGCAGTTGTGGTGGGTAAGGTGTCCTCACCCAGCCCGTCAGTTACGGAGCATGTGGCCCGTTAGGTCTGTAGGTGTTTACTTAAGGAGACCCTTTGATCCCCAGAGAACTGCGTTTCTAGGCGTAAATTCCAAATCTGGTTGGTAGGAAGTCTGGTTGAATGGCCCTCACCCAGGAGCTCTGCTGCACAAAGTCTCAGAACGCCCTCAGGTCCTGGAGCTGTTGTAGGAGCTGTGGTTTGTGGGGACCCTGTGCGCCCCTTCCCTGACGCTTCACCTGCCTTAACTTGTACTTTAAAGTCAGGAGTTGACAGTCACAGCCACGCAGCCCCTCTGATGGAGCCCCTCCGTAGGCCTCACTGCGCATGTGCTGGAATTATTAAGCCCCAAACCTGCATGCCCCTCTAAGACTGTTTAGCCGCTGAAGCCGCGACGCGCTACGCTGCCAGGCCTTCACCGCATCCCATCCTCGTGGGGGATCATTGCACCCCATCCTCCTGGCGGGTCACTGCACCCCACCCTCTGGGGTTCACTACACTCCATCTTCTTGGGGGATCACCGCACCCTGTCCACATGCTGTTGGAAAGGGGTGGAGGCGGTGGTCAGTGGCCATTCCAGACTCTCGACTGGCTGGCGGCTCCCGGACGTGCGGGGCTGCTCCCCATCCCAGAGCCCGCGACTGTGATCTTACTGGAAAGGGGCCTCTGCAGACGCGGCTGAGTGAGGCGGCTCAAGACAAGAGGTGGTCCTGAGGCCCTGACTGGCGCCTCCCGTCTTTGTAAGAAGGGGCGGGCATGGGTCCAACCTTGGACAGAAGACGCACACGCAGAGGCCGAGCGGCCACAGAGCGGAGGCTGGGGACGCAGACGCGAGCCCAGGGCCCCCAGAGACGGAGAGGCAGGAAGGGTCCCTGCCCCCAGAGCCAGGGATGCAGACGCGAGCCCAGGGCCCCCAGAGCCAGGGACGCAGACGCAAGCCCAGGGCCCCCAGAGACGGAGAGGCAGGAAGGGTCCCTGCCCCCAGAGCCAGGGATGCAGATGCGAGCCCAGGGCTCTTCACCGCATCCCATCCTCGTGGGGGATCATTGCACCCCATCCTCCTGGCGGGTCACTGCACCCCACCCTCTGGGGTTCACTACACTCCATCTTCTTGGGGGATCACCGCACCCTGTCCACATGCTGTTGGAAAGGGGTGGAGGCGGTGGTCAGTGGCCATTCCAGACTCTCGACTGGCTGGCGGCTCCCGGACGTGCGGGGCTGCTCCCCATCCCAGAGCCCGCGACTGTGATCTTACTGGAAAGGGGCCTCTGCAGACGCGGCTGAGTGAGGCGGCTCAAGACAAGAGGTGGTCCTGAGGCCCTGACTGGCGCCTCCCGTCTTTGTAAGAAGGGGCGGGCATGGGTCCAACCTTGGACAGAAGACGCACACGCAGAGGCCGAGCGGCCACAGAGCGGAGGCTGGGGACGCAGACGCGAGCCCAGGGCCCCCAGAGACGGAGAGGCAGGAAGGGTCCCTGCCCCCAGAGCCAGGGATGCAGACGCGAGCCCAGGGCCCCCAGAGCCAGGGACGCAGACGCAAGCCCAGGGCCCCCAGAGACGGAGAGGCAGGAAGGGTCCCTGCCCCCAGAGCCAGGGATGCAGATGCGAGCCCAGGGCTCCCAGAGCCAGAGAGGCAGAAAGGGTCCCTGCCCCCAGAGCCGAGGACGCAGACACGAGCCCAGGGCCCCCAGAGCCAGGGACGTAGACGCGAGCCCAGGGCCACCCAAGTCAGGGACGCAGATGCGAGCCCAGGGCCCCCAGAGCCAGGGATGCAGACACAAGCCCAGGGGCCCCAGAGCCAGAGAGGCAGGGAGGGTCCCTGCCCCCGGAGCCTGGGGACTCCCCTCCATGCCATGAGTCTTGACTCTGGCCTCAGAACTGGGAGGCGGCACGTCTTCAGGTGTGAGCTGCCTGGCTGGGGACCACTTGTTATGGCCCTGGGACTCAGACGCATTGTCCCTTAGGCCCTGGGATCCTGCGGGGGCTCCTCTCTGTTGAAGCCCAGATCCCCAGATCCGCACACCGAGACCCCAGGGACGGAGTGGGAACCAGCCTGGGTCTGTGAACAGCGTTGCGAGGGGCCTTGAGTCCTGAAAGCATTGTTGGGGGGGTGGTCAAAATATGAGTGTTACCCCCAGGCTTGCCGCAGATACGCTGCACACTGGGGCCCTGGGCGGTTTTTCTGGGCAGGCTCTTTATCGGGGTGACAGTGAAGTGAGTTTGTAAAGGCCATCTTCCCACGTGCTCCGCCAGCTCATGGACGCACCATCTCCCTTGGGGATCTTTCAGGGACTCTAGAGCCGGAGGGCCTCTACCCCAGCAAGAGTGGGGCTTCCTAGGGACCTGGCCACCCTCGAAGCCCAGGGACGTTTCCTGAGATCGCAGAGGCACTGAGTCTTGAAGGAACATGTGAATCTAGACGCTGGAAAAGTGGACGAGTTCAGGGGGTGGTCGGCGGCACCACCAGAGCGTCCTCCTTCCTACGCAGCCGACCACCCCACGCCCCGTGGCCTCCGACGGGCGTGTGTGCCCTGCTCCTCGGCCAGGCTGTGTGTACCCCCCAGCCCGCCCGCGGGGTGGGCGGCCCAGCGTCCCCAGCTCCAGTGCGCGGAAGGGGACCCTGGCTGAGGGAAAGTGTGGCTGGGCCTCCTAGCTTCTCAGGGGAGGCGGGGGTCCAAGCTTTTCTGTGAACTCCTCCGCACCCATCACCCCACCTGGGCAGGTGGGCCGCCCCCGGCCTTGCAGCAGGACCTGGGAGGGACCGAGAGCTCGGGGCTGCACCTGCCTCATGGGACGGACATACTCTGGTGTCTGGGGTTCGGGGCAGTCATGCCCGGGGAGGCGATGGTGGGCTCTCAGCCTAAGAGGCTGGGACGGGGCAGCAGGAGCCTGCAGTGAAGGCGGAGGCTGCCTGACAGTGATGGAGAGGGAAGACCTGGAGGAGAAAGCGTCCGGTGTGAGGGCCTCGGCCTGTCTCTGGCAGCCCAGAGCACTGGGCTGAAGGAGGGCCCCTAGGACTCCGGAGGAGGTGGGGGCACTATCTCCTCCTGCTGGGGGCCCCCAGGGTCATCAGGAGGCCAGGCCCGGGTCTGAGCAGGCTGGGTGGTGGACTGGGTCACCCACAGGCCCCTGCTGGCGGGTAGAGGAGCCCCAGGTGCCATGGGGATGGAGCCGTGTCCCTCATCAGAGTTGAAGTGGTTGGTGCCAAGGACCGTCCACGCGGGGCCAGGATAGGGGGCGGGAAGGCGGGGCTGGAGGGTTTGTAGGCAGAGACTGGGTCTTCCTTGAGGAGCGGGGAGGGTGCGAGGTAGGAGTTTGCTGCTGGGGAGCATCTGCAGCTGGGGGCTCGGCCTGGGGACAGAGGCCAGCACAGGTGGGCCTCCCAGGAGGGGTGGGGCCTGGGCAGTGCCCGTGGGTGCGTGGGGACGTCACCTGTTTGCCCCCAGTCTTGCCGGAAGGCCTGGGTCTTCCAGCCACGTGGGAGGTCGCCGGCGGGGTGGCCGCGCGTCTGGCCAGCAGCCCTGCGCTGCGTGTCCTACGTTACAGCCAAGTTCTGGGCCCTTCTGTTGCGCTGCAGCAGCACAGGTGAAAGGGCATCTGTGTAACCAGGATGGACAGGACGGAAGTCACCAGTCACAGGGCCAAGCATGGCAGTGCTTCCCGCAAGCCTCCTCGCCCCCTTGATGGCTCCATGTCACAGAGACTGCTGGTGACCCGTTAGATCTTAAACCGGCCTGTCCTCCCGCTGGGGTGTGCATGGAGGAACGTTCCTAGTATCCTGAACTCCCAGCCCCATTAGGGAAGGCGGGCACCATCTGGGGAGGCGGGCATGTCCCTTGCTGATCAGAGGCTGCTTGGTTTTGTCCTTGGTGTGTTTGCGATTGTAGCGTTGGGAGCATCTCAGGGTCCCACCAAGGCTCACGCAGACCCAGTCCTGACCCCTCCCTAGCCCAAAGCACGTATTAATATCTCATCTGTAACCAGCACCGCCTACCAAAAATAAGTGCTTAGATTATTTTAAACCAAAAAGATGGAAGGAGTCATTGAACTTTCGACTCTTTTAAGCTCGTGTATAGAGGCCACGGATCCTTTGCATGCTCGGCTGAGCCAGGCGAGCAGTGAGGAGATTCTCGGGTCCCCCATCCCATGGCTCTGGGGGCTGAGTCCTCAGGGCCAGCCTCCCTGCCAGCACTGGGGCTCCAGCAGGTCCCCAGAGGCGGGTTTCGGGGCCTTGGACGTTTCCCCTCTGAGACTGGCTCTTTTAACGAAAGGCTGTGCCCAGTCTGGTCTCAGATCCTTAGATCCTGGGGAGGTGCCTCCTGCAGCTTTTCTTGCCTCTGTGATTTAAGGAGGTGAACACAGGGGGCTCTGCTCCGGGTGGGGTGGTCAGGAACCACGCAGGATCTGAGCCTCCAACCACCAGCCCAGTGGGGAGGCTGGCCAGGCCCCTGGCGGGGCGACGTGGTGGAAAGCGGGCCATCCAAGCCGGGGGGTGGAGTCCTCACCAGGCACGTCCTGCCAGTGTCTGAGCCCCTGGGCCCGTTTGTCCGTGTTCTGGCCCCACAGTGCGTGGCAGGGACCGCAGGGCCCACAGCCCCACTGGACGTTGGCTGGCTCCGGCTGCCCCCTGTGACGCAGCCCCTGGGGCCAGCTGACCTGCCTCTGGCCACGCACCGCACCTGCTCCCTGCAGACACCCGGAGCCGCTGCTTCGCAGCTCGCTTTGATCTTATGGAAAAAATTCAACTGAAAGCCAGAGTCTTATGATTGGAATTTATCTCAGTGTCCATGGGGCAGAGTGCTCAGGCTGGACTCAGTTTGGCTGGAGGGCCCTTGTGTTGGTGTGCAGGGCGACCTCAGGGCCCTCCGAGCTGCACCAACAGGTGTGTCTCTTGGCAGCGGGCTGCATGGCAGAGGCAGTGGCGTCTCCGTAACCTGGTGTTTTGTTTCCTATTAAAGCGAGCTCGGACACACTGCCCGAATGGCCTCTCAAGGAAACTGTGAAAGTCGCCTGCTTCTAAGTGGCGTGACGGGGCGGGGCCGTTAGGGCCAGGGCCTCTGAGAGGAGGATGCTGGGGGTGCCTGGGGGCCCAGGAGACAGACGGGCAGGGCCCCCTCCGCCCTGGGCCCAGCCCCGCTTGCCCCGCGTCTGTTCTGACCCTGGAATTGGCTCTGCTGGCCCCAGGGACTCCGTTCTGTGGTTTCCCAGCTCGGTGGAAGGTTGGTCCTGTTTTCATAACTGGCCTCGGGATCAGCCATGGGGGCCAGGGCCGGGGGCAGGGGGCATTCTGTCTGCCCTCGGCCGAGCCCCCCGAAGGAGTCGCCCCCTGCAGCCCCGGCCCCCGGTTCCTGGGCCTTGCGGGGGAGCTCCCTGGCTCTTGTCCAGCTGGGGCGGGAGGTGCCGTGTGCTGGCCAGTGAGCTCGCCTGTTCACGGCCCGGCTTCTGGTCTGTGCCCGCCTCGCTCAGCAGAAGCCCGGCGGTGGGGAGACTTGTTCCTGCTGCCCCGTGCCCTCCGGTGAAGGCTGTGTCCTCGCTGGAAGGGGGGATGCAAGCTCCGCTGAGAAGCACTGGCCCAACCTGGGCCCTGTGTCTTGTCCTGGAGGTGGTGCTGACGGAGCCAGCCACGCCCAGGGATGGGCACGTGTCACGTTCAGAACCCGAGGCTGAGTGAGCGTGGAGAGGCTGGTGCTCTGCAGCAGGAGCGTGATGCCCAGGAAGCTGGTCCGGTGCCCGCCCCCGAGCCCGGGCTGGTGTCCATGGTCTGCGCCGCCCCTTCTCCCTGCAGGAGCTGCTGGGCGAGGACCCCAGGGAAGGGCCTTTCCACGATGACCAGTGTCCCCTCGAGGGTGAGCCCCACTCCCCAGCCCTCACTAACACCCCCCGCCCCGGACACCTGGACATTCTCACCCTGCACCCCTCCACTTACCCCCTAGACCCCGGCCAGCCTGGGCTTGAAGCTGCTGCACCAGGTGGGCAGGACAGGGGGCTGCCCCAAGCCAGGGTAACCCCGAGGGCCGCCCTGGCCTCCCTCCCAGGCCGCCTGATGCC